>OY723390.1:2054147-2238597 GCA_963210295.1 Ophion ellenae
GATGTTTGTACTCGTATTAGCGGAGCACCGAATTTAACGTCATGCGCAAGATCCCGTCATCGTGTCCGAAGTTCTATCTCAAGACGCTTCAAGGATCTCGCCTCGTTCTCCTGCCGAGGGAAAGTGGCGCGGCAACGTGTTGCCGCAAATTCACCCTGAATGTGAAACAAACGATGTGCCACGTCACGGCTAAAACTGCCTCGTGTAAGAGCCGAGGCGTGAAATTGTCCACGCTCGATGATCGTCGTTTGGATCACGAGAGCCCATTATCGCCGAAGCCAAACGAACAGGCTCAACCGTTTCGAATTATTCATAGCTAGCGAGGACTCACTATCGTCAGCCCGAGATTACGAAAGTGGATCGGAGTTTTCGGGACGGTTTGGATTGGCCACGCTTGGGCGATAATGATAACGAGCCTGATGGTAGGAGACGATTCGACGACGGAGGCTTGCCAACCAGTTGGAAAAGTTAGCCCGGACAGCCGGGAAATTGTGTGATTGGCGTTTCGGCCGAGGAGAAACTTTCAGCTGGAGCCATGATGGGGGATGATTGGAGACAAGTGATGAGGTCTGGAAGCCACGAAAAGATCCACGGACAACCTCCAAAGGTTGGAAGGCTGACTCCATCACTGATCCAATGTAATCCATCCATCTGAATTCGACTGAACTAGCCTGAACCAGAGCTCCGGTTCTCTTCAATCCAATGAAGTGTCCATTTTCTGGAGACCTGGATCCGCGTGGAATTGCGATAACACCCGACAGCCGATGGTTGGGCAAGCTTTGGAGACTTGTTGTAGGCTTTCTTGGGTCCGAGAGGGCCCAGCAGATTGCCGAACTACCCTGGAACCCAGAGAAGCCTGATCAAGAAAGACCTGCCTTCACTCATCCGACTGACAACCTGCAGACCTAGTCGATGACTTTGCTGATAACTGGCAACGTCTAGGTGCTGGATGAAGTTGGAAGTCTCCATCAGGGTGACCTGGTTGAAGGAGAGACTGGAAAAAGGTGGATGATCAGTGTGATCAACGGAAGCGAAAGTGGATACGGGCGAGCCGACTCGTTGCGGCAATTGCTGATTCTCTTATGCCCTGTGGCGGACGAAAAGGCAGCAACGGGGCAGCAGTTTTGTCTCACGAAAATTAGCTTCGTTAGAAGGTTGCCCAGACCCTTTACCGTCGTCTTCAAACAGTGGTTACAGTCTCTCGGAACGCGACCAACTCCCTCTCTCGCGATACCGTAATTTGCCGGGACTTGTTGTGTCTGCGTAAGCCGTCCTGGAAAACGTTTAATAGCCCACGGAATGATGATTGGAGTGGTTTGCAGAAAGAAGAAAGGCTCAACGCTGCTGCTGATGCGTGGGCGTCGCCGTCTCGCGCTGAAAAACAAGCTGATCCCCTCGCGGTGCATCGAGGCTGTGCACGCGTAAACCCGCGAGGTCGAAGGTACGACGTCGTCGACAACGACGTTGATTGACGTCAGGGTCATTGGAGCCAGCGAATTTTTCTTTTCGTCATCGGGAAAGCTTTGCTCCACCGCCAAATTGGATTCAACCCCGGTTCAAGGACATAACTGGACTGTTACCAAAGTCCGTCGCGATGACGTTACATCCTCTGTGATAGCGTGAGTTTCTGGGTCAAAGTTCGGGCTCTTTTTCGGCCATTAATCTTGCTGCGCATTGATACCTTTTATCCAGGGTGATGCATCATTTATTGGGCCACCTTCAACCCTTCGTCATCGAGCTCTTTTTACGCTGCTGTCACGTGTACCGGTTGTACGAAGCTCGTTCCATTCATAGAGAACTCCTTTCCACTCTTGTTATCGGACGATGAGGCAAGGAGGTAGCCACTTCACGATGAAAGTGGAAAATCCGTAAAGTGATCCTCGAACCAACGACGACGGAGTTCGCAAAGGCTCATCGTGATTGATAAGCAAAGTTTCCCGAGTTTGATGGAGATTGATGAACGAAGTGACTGAAAAGAGAGCAGCCCCGTCATTGCGGCTGTGACCTTCGAGCCCTCAAATTAGCATATGGTTGATGCCTTATCCCTGGCAGCCGCAAGGTCATTGTTCGCCGCTCCAACCCGTATGGAAACCAACAACTGCAAGCGTTTCCTTTGTCTATTAATCGCAGGAGAGGTGTGGATGTTGGCGAAAGTTCGGATGAAGGTGTTGAACGACTCGGCAGATCGCGCGCCTCAATGTTACCCACGCAATTTGACGTTTGTACGTATGGACTCCCTCCACTTCGGCTGTGGTAATTTGTTTTCGTTTTGCATTGTTGTAGCGGATAGTTGTGACCTCATGTAGCAAGAAGTTTTTTTGCAGTTCTTTCTAAGTTCTGCCTGGACATCGCAATGTCCTTGATTATAGTTAAGCGATTGGATGGTATCCATCATTGGAACTTTACCAGGTAGAGATAGAGGTCTATCAGCACTCGGCATATGCTGCCTGCCAACTTTCGCAGGTCGAAGTGCATCAGAATTCAGCATACCTAGACGATTTTCAGCTTTTCCAGGTTGAAGTTCATCAGAACTCAGTATAGCTTGATGATTTCCAGCGTTGCCAGGTCAAATTGCATCTGAACTCAGCGTACCTTGATGGTTAACAAGTTCACCAGGTCGGGGGGCATCAGAAATCAGCGTACCTTGATGCTTGCCAACTTTAGAAAGTTATAGGCCATTAGAACTCGGCCTTTCTCGATAGTTTCCAGCATTGTCTGGTCGAAGTGCATCAGAACTCAGCATATCTTGATGCCTGCCAACATTGTCAGGACGAAGTGCATCAGAATTCAGCATACCTAGATGATTTTCAGCTTTTCCCGGTTGAAGTTCATCAGAACTCAGTGCACCTTGATGATTTCCAGCGTTGCTAGGTCAAATTGCATCTGAACTCAGCACACCTTGATGATTACCAACTTCACCAAGTCGAGGGGCATCATAAATCAGCGTACCTTGATGCTTGCCAACTTTACCAAGTCAAAGACCATTGGAACTCAGCATTCCTCGATATCTTGATGTCTGCCAACATTGTCCAACTGTGCCAAGCAGGTCGAAATGCACAAAAACTCAGCATATCTTGATACCTATCTACTTTGCCAGGTCGAAGTGCATCAGAACTCAGCACATCATGATGCCTGCTAACTTTACCAGCATATTTTGATGACTGTCAATTTTACCAGGTAGTTTTTAAGCAAGTGCATCAGCACCTGACATACATCGGCGACTGTCGACTTCATCTGTGGAAGCAGGTATAATTCGATCAGCGAGCGTCGCACCGTAGTGACCGTTACGGAACGACCAGTCGACGACGTGGTCATTGTTCGTTGCTCAATTTAACTTGTCGATTAGGTTCTTGCGTTTTTTCCGGACGCGATCGAGGTGTGCAAACGTTGTGTAAACATGGGAGGGCAACAAAGCCAGTCCGTTTGTTGGCACGAATGATCAGCGCAGACTCATAAATATAAGCGGACAATTAACATCCTCGATGTGGTCTGCGCCGACCATTCCTGCTTTCTCTGGTGTCTGGAACGCCACGACAGGTCGCGCAATAGATGGCCAGGTAGGAAAAGGTGGTGGCACGATGCGGAGTCGCAGAAGTTCCTTGGTGTTGGGGGAGTCATCGTCTCCTCGGACGCGAACTCGAACATCTGGGCACGTTGCGGCCCCGAACGATGACGACGATGATGGCGGCGCCCGTAAACGTCGTCTCGGCAGTTAGCTGGTCTACAGTGAGTGCAAACATCTCGACTCCCCCGGGTTCCCTACTGGTCTTGGTGCATCGACACCATCATCAACGAGACGGCAGGGTATGCAAGAGGCATGACTCATCACGGCCAGCTCGTGTTACACGCCGTGCCATTCCGCTATGCCATACCCATTCCTGCGCGACTCTGAGATCCTGCAATCCTGCCAGACTCATACACTCGTGTGGCCTGTACTCATTGACGCGGACCAAGGTCAAATGTATTCGCATCACGAGAAACTCTTGGAGCGTGGTCGGTGATGGCGGGGTTCACGGCTTGTCTTGAAAGGGACCGGAACCCGTGGCGAGAGCCCCTTCAGTCAAGGTATCGTCGGGTCCACTACTTGGATGGGTGACCGCTTTCTACGTGCCCTTGAACATTCGGACTGTGCGTGGGAACGACGGATGGATATTTTAGTTCAAAAAGCGGACGGCCCGAAAAGAACGTCTCTATGGTCACGGGTTTTTGCCACTTTCCCCATGCCCTCGTGGAAAACAGTGGCCTTTCCCCAAATATCTTTGACAGCGTGGGCCACCCGATGTGAGAGCACCAATCTCGTCTTTATCGGCATACTTTTTTCGCACTTTCCCCGGGCCCTCCTGAGAACATTTTATCTCGAGTTTACAAATTGGAAAGTCGAAAACTCGACCGAGTAGAAATTGGAAAATCGAAAAAAATACTCCTAAACAGTACATATCCTCATCATCTGTTCTGTTGTTAACGTCACGATTTCGGCCCTTAAGGCGCGCTGCACCGCAAAATAAATTGCACATTCTCACACGTTCAGAATTCTCTCAACAAATACATCATTTTATCGTCCTTGATCTCTCGTCTCTTCGACGTTCGTCCTACCCGAGCGAAATCAGTCCCGCAAAAAATTTAAATGATGTCAAGTGCAGAATCCTTTCTTCGCGATCTTGAATTTCGATACATGCAAAAAAAAAGATCCATCGACCAATAAATTTCAATACCGGCGCGTATGGACTCGATACATACGTTGAATTGCAATCTGAATGAGCAATCCTACATTCAATTCGATTAATCATATTCGTCGCACCATCTGTTTCGGTTTTGACCTGAAAAATAAGGAAACCACGACTGTGAGTTTCGAGTGAATGAAGGAAGACATCCTCAGCTACAAACCCAAACAAATATTTCGATAAAATTACGTTCGATTAAAATCTTCGATATTAATTCAAGATAAAAAAAAGGCAAAACAATTTTATCGCGTTAATTTTGGTGGTATTTAACGCTTGGGGGGAGGGGGGGGGGGGTGTACTGCCCCGGGCGATGCATCTGGGTTATTGCGACGAAATCCGAGTTGAACGTCCAGCATGAACGCAACTGTGCACACATCGCTGATGCATTATTACTCGACTCTCCAGGGGTACACGACCGATAAAAAAAAAGTAAATAAAAAAAAAGGAAAATAAACGCGAGCTTAGTTATAGTCGTCGTGTTTCTTTGTGGAATCGAACGGGGATCGCGAGAGCAACACCTTTGCATACACGGTATGCAATTCGTTTGTATATAATAAATATATATATATATATATATATATATATATATATATATATATATGTCTATATATGTATGTGCGTGTGTGTATGATTTTCTCGTTGGTTCGAAAGCTCGAGGGGCTCGCCACGTTCGCTTGTTTCGTCGGGGCCAATGCTCTCGCGACATTATTATGCGAGCTCTCGGGGGTATTTGCCCGATAAAGAAATTGGTTGCGTCAATATTTTCGTATTTCCTTTTTTTTTCTCTCGGTGCCACGTCAGGGTCTCTCTTCCGTTCATCGATCGATGTGGATCGCGACGACGAAAGCCCCGGATTAAAAAAAAATGTGTCCGCGACCGCGCGGATTAAATCCTGATGACCCAATTTTTTCCGCCGATCACGGAACGGTTTTTAAAATTAATAATCTGCGAATTCGACAAAGTTCGTACTTTTTTATTTTGCTCGTGGAATTGATTTTAGGAATTCCTTTGTTTCTGGATTTTTTTGTTTATGGATTACTATTATGATTAATTGATTTTAATTAAGCAACAGAACGAGGTTTTTTTTTTAATTTATCGAAGTGTGATGTATTTAAAGTTTTTAAGCGAGCCACAAAAAAAGAGGGAAAAAATGTGGCGAGCTTTTACTCGGGAGTGAGCTCTTTGCGGTTCTCGAGAGATAAAAATTCGGGAGGCCCGTCGATAATTTTGAAGCGAGGCAAGGAGACCGTGTTGATACACATTGTGTGTAAATCATACGCGAATGGTACACACGTTTCTGTCAAATTTTATGGGTGTTCTCTCAGTCTCTTTATTTTTGGCTTATCGGAGTGAGAGGGGGGAGATGAGAGAGAGAGAGAGAGAGAGAGAGAGAGAGAGAGAGAGAGAGAGAGAGAGAGAGAGAGTCCGAGAAATGAGCGAATGCCCAGAGATGAGTCAGAGTTCCACGACCTACAAAATGGATTGCACGACTTTCCCCTGATAAATATTAAAGAACCCGAAGAGGTGGTTATTTTGCATTGCGTTATATTTCTACAATCGGCTGTCGAAATCAAACACCGAGACTGAAAAGATGGCGGCATATTTTTATTTATTTTCTCGACAATCGTCCCCCTTAAGTAGCAGCTTGTAAATTATGGAGAACACTTGAGTAAGGGAATGCCAGAGAATTTTTTTTGAGTGCCGGTCGCCATTTTTCGTTTTTTCATCTATTTTTCACCAATGCCCCCTTAAAATACGGATCAAGGGTTGTAGAAAAGTCACACGACGGGCAATCCCCGAGAAAAAATATTTGAACGGTCCCTGAATCGAGTTTTGTAGCCGAGTCCTGAATCACCTTGTAAATTTGAGTGCCAGTCGCCATTTTTTATCTCTTTAACTATTTTGCACCAATGCCGCCTAAAAACGCGATTCAAGGGTTGTAGAAAAGTCACACGATGGGGAATACCCGAGAAAAATATTTGAGTGGTGCCTGAATCGAGTTTCGTAGCTGGGTCGCAGATCACCTTGTGAATTTGAGTGCCAGTCGCCATATTTTGTCTCTTCATCTATTTTGCACCAGATCCCCCTTAAAATACAGTCAAGGGTTGTAGGAAAGTTACCCGAAGTAGAATCCCCGAGAACAAATTTTCCCCGGGTATTTTCAGGGGGTTGAATGCAGAGATTTTCATACGTCTTCAGGGGTCGATACACTTAGCCAGGATTGCAAAATACTTTTCCATGATTGCGAGGAGTAAATATTGGAAGGCAACGAAGAAAAAAGTGGGTTAACGATGTTAACAGTTGATTGACGCTTCGGAGTTTGTTTTACACTCACCGCGATACTTTTGTTCTCACTAATGAGTTCACTTTGCTCGAACAACGAATCACGCACGATCCTTCTTTCTTTTGATCTCGCTTGGCCTCGTCATTTTACGGCAAATCGCGAGTCGAGCTAACCGTTTACATTTGCCAAGCCGATACACGGCAGCCGTCGAGTGCCGGACTTGAATTAACGCCCCTTGCACGTTAACCAGATATAAACATCTTTGTAAATTATCCTGCTGGTCTGCCTCTCTCTCCCTCGCATTTTTGTGTGAAAAAAAAAACATTTCTTTTAGTCCACTTTGAGAATCTTCGCGAAAGATTCCCGAGGTCAAAAAATATTTCCTCGAAATGGAAATTCGTCTCATTTTACAAAAAAAAACCTATTCAAAATTTCCTCTCTATTTCCCATAATTTTTCCAAGATCAAAAAGCAGATAATAGCTTTTTTTTTAACTATTGTTCACCTCCAAACTGGATGAGAATTCTCGCTGGACTTTCTCTCGGTCATTCGATATGTGTGCTTTTCGATTTAGCATTTATTTGCTTCTCGGTGCTCTCGCGTATTCTCGTTGCTTTTTTTTCCTTTGTTCCAGCCGATATAATATTTCACGAGGACGTGAACTCGACGGGATACGAATGTGTCGCGTTCGTTCGACCTCCAATTTACCGCCAAGTGCACGCAATTGCGTGCAGTCCCCCTGTACAGTTGAGACTTTGTTAGAATGCGCGGCTACCCCCACTCCCACGCTACCGCGGTGGGGGTCGTGTTGCGCGCGCATTCTCTGCGTCTCTTTCGTGCAACAACGATGCTGCGCATTTATTATCCCGTCAGTATTCAATTTCAGTTCGCCAATGTCGATAAAACCACCAACATTGTTAAAAACAAACAAAAAAAAATAGTCCAATCAATGCAGACGTCTCCACTGTATATCCACGAGTGACCGCGGGGCGAAACCGCGCGCATATGGATACGTCGTAAAACCTCCGATTAAAAGCCAAGTGTCGTAGCTCGTAATGCAATAACGCGCGCACGAGGAAGTCCCGTATTTTCCGTAAGAGCTCGCCTCGCCTCGCGGAAGTTGCAGTAAAATATACACTGCTCGAAAGGTTAGGAAAATCTCGGGCGTTGAAGAGAATCTTCGCTAATTAACCGGAACCATGTGGCCCCATGGAACGCTGATTGCCCGGTATACATTTAATTATCTTTATGATCCAGTCGAGAACTCTGATTACGCGTAATACCACGTTGCAACCTAAGCATGTAATCTTTTCGAGCTGACGCGAGTGAGGAGGGTGTCTCGTCGCTCTCTCTCTCTCTTTCTCTCTCTGTCTCCTTTCTCTCCGTGTTACGATGTTACGCCTTGAGACTTGTGAACCGCGCCTAATGTCATAGTAACAAGCTGAGGAAAGGGTTTTCTCAGGCGGAAGGCATCATTAGAGTCGCCTTCCAGTTGATTTTGTAGACAGGCATATATGTATGTATGTATGTATATATATATATGTATATATGTATATATGTATATATGTATGTGTATATATATATATATATATATATATATATATATATATATATATATATATATATATATATATATATATATATATATATATATATATATATATATATAGAAAATATCTTTCTCTCTCTCACTCTCTCTCTCTCAACGTTATATGCGTTGTTTAAAAAAATGTATATCATATATTCACTTTTTTTTTTAAATTTATTTTGTGTTCGTATAAAGTTTCTGTAATTTTTCCATTATTTTTTTTGTTCCATTTTATTTTTTTTCTATTGCGATTATATTTTTATCTGCGTTTCGTTTCCCAATTGCGTTTTTTATTTTATATTTTCATTTATTTTTTATTTATTTTATTCATATAGCGTCGTCTTGTTTGTTTTTATATTGAGCTTTCATTTGATTTCTTTGTATTTTTCCTGTGTACTGCAAGTAGTATGAGGAATGTGTGCCACGGGAAGTTTTCGTCCTAGAGAACTAATAAACCTAATTAAATCTCTCTCTCTCTCTCGTTTTCTCTTTCTCTCTCTCTCCCTTTCTCTCCCTTTCCCTCTTCAGATCTATATTAGTTCAAGATAAATTATTTTATGTATAATTTAATAATAATTTAATAACATTACGTTTTATGATTATTTGGTTTCTTTACTTATGATATACTTTGCACGATATCTAAGTGGATATAAATATATATCATTAAGCGCAACAATTAAAGGATCACTAATTAATCGTCAAAATTTTGACTATATTTGGGCAGCTATATCTCAGTAAAAAATAACGGTAGAAAATATTCTTAAAAAGCATTTAGAAGTGCGATATGTGCTTTTTAGAAATATTGATAAAAAAGTTTTTTTTTATGGTTTTTTACCCGTTGAACTACAAAAAGCAGAAATTGACGAAAAAATGTACAACTTTGAGGATATGTAGGGGGAACGAGATGTTTTTTTTTCGCGAAACTTTTTCCTTGTTTTGAAGAACCATGCTTTCCGCTTCAAAATAATTTTTTAGCACGCTCTTTACAAATTTTTTTTAGTGAGTTATTGACGGTCGAGCAAAAATTACGTATTTCGACTTTGAAAAGTCATAACTGCGGTAAAAAAAAGGTCGCACAACGTTCATGAGGAGAGCATTGGAAAGGCAGAGCTTTCGGCTGCAAAACGATCACCAATTTTTATTTTATTTTCCCGTTTTTATCATCGCGAAACGCGACTTGCGATTTTGAAAAAATCGATTTTTTTTATTGCATTTTTTTGAAGTATAAGTATCTGAGAATATGTCCTGAAAATTTCAAGTCGATCCGAACAAAATTGACTGAGATATGAGCGTTGAAAGAGAAGAATCCGCGTTCAAAGAGCGTTGAAAGAGAAACTTTAAACGCGTTTTTCTCAAAATGGCATTTCTGAAGTCGGTGACCAAGATTACCCGAACACTAATGAACCGATCTTCTTGAAATTTTGCAGGCTTATTCAATACATAAAAATGTAGTCTTTAATCGTTCGATTTTTTTTTCGAAAAAAAATGGCCGTTTCATAGCCAAAAAACGGCCGTTTTTTTCGTTAAAATCGAACCATTAACTTTGACTGTCCGCCATTTTGTGAAAAATGAATATTTTTTAAAATCCTCCGATTAAAGACTAGTTTATACTTATATTTGACTGAATCCATCCGCATTTTTTTTTTCAGATGATCCACTTCGCCGCAATGCTGGTCACCGCAAACCGTGTATATAAAAACATTATTTCATTGACGCCCATTTGCCACTAAACAATGTAATATTTTTCAATAAAAAAATTACTGAAAGTTCCTCAAGATGTGTTCTTTAAGATGGTATATTGATCGATTAAAAAAATTTTGTAGTTTTCTTTAAAAAAATGCATGAAAAAGGCCTTTTTTTGCGCTACAAGTGGGGGTAACGCCTTAAATAATAAAATTTAATTTCAGACAGCGATACCACTCGAACGGTTGTTCTAAGCTATTAGTTCTAAGCTAAAAGTTCGTAGGAACTTTTTTTTGTAGGGAATCCAATTCTCTATCAGAATATCTTAATGACATTTTTGTGCGATTTTTTGCTGAAGAGTTTTACTACGACGTTCAGAAGTGCCAATATTCTCCTGTGTTATTCTTATGGAAAGTATTCAAATGCAATGCGCCGTTCGAAATAATTTTTTTTTGAGCTCTCCTTCGAGGATTCTTCTTTTTTTACCTTAATTCACCTTTCTTTAGTGGATGCAACCGAAAAAAAATATCGATTTTTTTCCGCACACTCTAATATATATATATATATATATATATATATATATATATATATATATATATATATATATATATATATATATATATATATATATATATATATATATGAATATATATATATTTCTATATGACAAGTATCTGCTCACGCCAAATTATTATACAATTTAAAATACATTCTAAAATAAGCTTCTGGAATTGCCTTTGATGGCCCTACGTCATTTTTAATTCAGCATATATTGACACCCTATGTCATATTCGAGCTGTCAGCTGACAGATGTCGAGAAAAATCGAGAAAAAAAAAGAATCTCAACGAGTCAATTTTGGCAGCTGAGCGTTTGAAAATGAAGCAGAACGATGGGGCAATGACTAATTTCTATTTATTTAACTATAGTTTTTTTAGAAAGAGAAAATGAGCATTGCACAAATGTTATTATCCGAGCGAAGCGATCGTAAAACAACAACGGTTTAGAAGATAATGCGAGTAAGAGAGAGAGAGAGAGAGAGAAAGAGAGAGAGAGAGAGAGAGCGACTGAGGGGGGTGGGGTATAGAGAGAGGAGAGGCGCTTCGCAGGGTAATTTCTTCACTGCTACGTCACAGACTCATTTCAATTACGTACCTGTCATGACACATGCGCAAGCATCACGCTCTAATGCGTTTCTTGCTCGTTCGAGTGCCTCGCACGATGACTCAGCACCGCAGTTCATTTGCACTGTACAATTTTTTTCAATTCTATTTTACCATTTGTTTTCCCTTCTTTTAGTTTCTTTTTTCCTCTCACGTGCAGTACGCGTGTACGTATTCTTTTGACCAGTGTGGAGAGGAAACACGTACGCCAGTACATCATACGTGCGCACCTGTGTCGTTCCTATTATTCTCGGGGCGTTAGACAGCCAGATATGTCAATGCACTCTCATTCCTTATCGGCTCTATTGACCGTTCACAAACGCTCGTTTAAAGACCCCCTTCGTCAGAGGGCTGCGAGCCACTGTGCACTGACAAGGAACATCCCTCAGGTGACACCCTTCGATTTTGTTGAAATTTCGGCTATGTTATAAAGCACCGAAACCACCCCTTTTGTCAGAGAAAAAACATCAGACAAACATCAGAGATGCATCAGAGAATGGAAATGTCTTCAAAACATTGGTCATTTGATTCACAGCTTCCCGAAAAATGAAGAAAACAAAAATAGTGAGCACAGATATCTCACAATAAATAACGAAATTTTGTGACCGCTTTCTCAGTCATTCCTCTGGAGAGCTGTAAATCAGTTGACGGGTTACACCTAGTTCGCGGCCGGAAAAAAGAGGTGTTTTCGTGACTTTTTTTTGGGCAATGGGTGCAAGTTTTTAACTTGCACCCATAAAAACGCTCCGTAGGAAAAGAGAAGCTGATAGACGGAAATACGAAAAGCTTAAACAGGATCCTGTAGGAAGAGAGACGTTGAAACAAAAAAGGTGAAATCAATATTCGAAGAAAAAGAAGAATAAGATATGAATAAACCAATAAAAACTTGACATGAAAAGGTTTGCATCATTTCTCTGGCCCTACTATTTCTTTCGATCATGATGAATCTCTCAAAACTCAAAAATTCGTGTGATGCGTAGGGAATTATATCATATCAATTAGAACTGAAGTAAATTGCAATTTTTAAATGTAGAAATTATATATGTTTGTTTATAAATTTCGTTGTCCTGGCAAGTGATCATGTTTGAGAATCACCCATACACATGCATACGCACTCGATAAACGGGTCTGCATAAACTCGGTTCCCAAAAAAGGGTCTCTATTCAATATTATTTTCTGATAACAGTAGTGGAACGACGAGATTCAGATTTTACATATTATTCATACATATTCTTGGGAAGTTTGAGTTTTTTTTTTTAGCGAAAAGTAATCATAGACGAAGAAGTTATTTGTATTTGAAAAAAGAGCCGCAGTTGCTGCTTGGCCAATCGGTGTAGGTGGTTCTGGCGACCAAGGTGATCTGGAATCAAAAATAGAAAATCGACTTTTAGCATAACAAAACTTTTGCATGAGCGGATACTTAAAAAAAATTTTAATTACGAAAACGTTCAGCTGAACAAAGGAGTTCGATTTTCGACGAAATAAAACAAGATTGTTCGTTTGTTATTAACGAATAAATAAACATGGGAAAAAATCATGGGGTCATACGATAAATAATTATATAAACTATGCTCCGTCTGATTATAAAGTGAATTGAATTAATACATTTTGAAAGACGACTCGTGAAACAGTTTCGCGAAAAGGGCAAAAAAAAGGGTAAGTCGCAGCGGGGCCGTTCGCCGTAGCGTAGCGAACGGTCTGACCCTTCACAAAAATTGTCATAATTCTGTCAATCTCTGGTATTTTTTACAAAATCAGTGTTGCAGATTAAAGTTACGATCTAAGGCCATAAAACGATGCGATAAAAAAAGGGGCCCGCCCTCGCCGCGCTCGAAATCTTCGCGAGCGCGAAAAATGTGTGGATTTGGCCGCATCGGTAGAATTGCGAGTCGGACAGCGGTTTCGATTCCTCGACGAGGGGATCGGAGAAGCGACAAAAAAAAACGTACCGAATCGTTCAAAAGGAAAGCATACCCCGAGGCCATGCGGGATCCCATCTTTTTCTTCTTTTTTTGTCCGTGTGTTTTTTTTTTTACGGGACCCGAGTTTTTGTTCTCGTTCACTCGGTTCGCGTGTTGACCGCAGCAGTGCCGCGCGGATCTCAAGGTGACCTCTCCGCGAATGGATCGACGTTTATTGGCGGCACGTCCCGGGGCGACTCATTTCTTTTTTGCTTGCGCCTTTTTCTTTTTCGCTACCAGCAGCTGATGTCAGTGCAGCGAAATTTTGTGGTCACAACGCGGCCGCAAGTTCGCGTGGCGAGTAACGAGCCGCCATGGCAGCAATGGCTTCAACAACAACAACAATAACAGCAACGATGACAACAATAATGACAAGAACGGATAGAACAACGGCAACAACGGATGGAACAACGGCAACAACAAGAGCGACGTCAACGATAACAAGATCAACGAGAACAAGGCCAACGACAGCGACAACAAGAACAACGGTAACAACAACAACCACAACAACAATGAAAACAACAACGTCGACAACGATAACAACATCAACGAGAATAACAGGAACGACAGAGACAACAAGAACAACCGCAACAACCGCAACAACAACAACAACAACAACAACAACAACAACAACAACCACAACAACAACAACAACGACGACGACGACGACGACGACGACGACGACGACGACGACGACACCAACAGGAAGAACGACGGCAACGACAAAAGCAGCGACAACTACAACAACAACAATTACAGCATCAACAGCTAGAACAACGACAAAGATAAGAGCAGTGACAACTCAGATAAGACAAATGAAAACAACGACAATAACAAAAACAACGACAGCAATAAAAACAGCACGAACAACGACAACGACAAAGAGACCAACGCCAACAACAACAAAAACAACGACCGCAATCAACGCCAACAACACAAACAACGACCGCAATCAACGCCAACAACAATGGGAAACAACAACGACGGCAACGATAACAAGATCAACGAGAATAACAGGAACAACGACAGGGACAAGAACAACCACAACGCCCACAACAATGTAAACAACAACGACGGCAACGATAACAAGATCAACGAGAATAACAGGAACAACGACAAGGACAAGAAGAACAACCGCAACAACAACAACAATGACAACAACAGGAAAAACAACGACAACGACAAGAGCAGTGACAACTACAACAAGAATAATGAAAGCATAAACCGCAAGAACAACGACAATGACGAAAGCAGTGACAACTCCAATAAGGCAAATGAAAACAACGACAACGACAACGACAATAATAACAAGAACGACAACAATAAAAACAACAAGAACAACGACAGCAACAAGAACACCGACAACGCCGAAGAGAACAACGCCAACAACAACGACCGCAATGAACGCCAACAACAACAATAATAACGACGGCAGAAAACGGGAGCAAGAACGACGACAACGACTAGAGCAGCGACAACTACAACGAGAACAATGATAACGACAACAACAAGATCAATGAAAACGACAACAAAAACAACGACAATGAGATCAATGACAACGACGACAAGAACAACATCAACGAAACCAACAATAACGACGACAAAATACCGGGAAACCACAAACACAAACCCAAACAATGATAACTTAATCGAATCAAACTCATCCGTAGCCTGTTCGACAATCGCGCCGACGAGCGACCCAAAGGGGGGTATACCTTTGGGCGAGAAAACAATTAGTAGGTTATCATGATTTTTTTTTTAAGCAAAGATTCCTTTACCAGTTTTGGGACTTAGCATATGTTTTCTTGCTACTTTTGGCTGTTACATGGTATTTTTTATGATTAATGTTTAAGAATGGCGAAGGTTTGGCACGGTCTTCTAAACTGCATTTTTCAAAACTAGCGTGACGGATAGCTGAAAAATCAATCGCTCGATTCTGATGAAATTTGGTATAAATATTTTTAACTGTATTGTCTAAAACATGAACCTAAAAGTTTTTATTAATTAAGAAAAGGTTTTTTTTTTCATTGCACAATGTAGCCATTTTTTCGGATAATTCAATCTTTTGGTTTCAAAGCGTATCATTTTATCGATTTTCAACACTGCTTACTTTTTCTTGGTTCATATTCTGCGCATGAGTGTTAACGAGAGAAAAATCTTCGTTGGTCTTTTTCGGATTAGTTCCTCCGACGCTACGTGTCACGCCGGCTGACAACATCCGCCGGAACCCGTTTAAAAGACCGTGCCATGTCTCCGCCATTTTCAAAGATTAAGGCGTTACCCCCACTTGTAGCGCAAAAAAGACCTTTTTCATGAATTTTGTAAAAGAAAACTACAAAACTTTTTTAATCGATCAATATACCATCTTAAAGAACACATCTTGAAGAACTTTCAGTAATTTTTTTATTGAAAAATATTACATTGTTTAGTGGCAAATGACCGTCAATGAAATAATGTTTTTATATACACGGTTTGCGGTGACCAGCATTGCGGCAAAGTGGATCATCTGAAGAAAAAAATGCGGATGGATTTAGTCAAATATAAGTATAAACTAGTCTTTGATCGAAGAATTTTAAAAAATATTCATTTTTCACAAAATGGCGGACAGTCAAAGTTAATGGTTCGATTTTAACGAAAAAAAACGGCCGTTTTTTGGCTATAAAACGGCCATTTTTTTCGAAAAAAAAAATCGAACGATTAAAGACTACATTTTTATGTATTAAATGAGCCTGCAAAATTTCAAGAAGATCGGTTCATTAGTGTTCGAGTAATCTTGGTCACCGACTTCAGAAATGCCATTTTGAGAAAAACGCGTTTAAAGTTTCTCTTTCAACGCTCATATCTCAGTCAATTTTGTTCGGATCGACTTGAAATTTTCAGGACATATTCTCAGATACTTATACTTCAAAAAAATGCAATAAAAAAAATCGATTTTTTCAAAATCGCAAGTGGGGCTAACCCCTTAATACAAATTAAACAAATACCATGTAACCGCCAATAGTCATATAACGTTCCTAAAAAAAAATAACGAAAATCAACAGTTTTTTCTTCGTCTAAAGGTACCTTCTCCCTCAAGATGTCCTCCGTTATCATTGAGCGGATCTACCTATTTTTCCCGGGACTGGATGTTTTTACTCGATCTCTTGCATACGTTTTTTTTAGTTTCCTGATCGCGCCCCGTGTTTGTGTGTGCCTGGGGGGAAGAGGTGACGGGGAAAGGTCACGCCATGTTATGGAACCCGGCATCATCTTGTCTCTTCATGCTCGTCGAAGCGCGTCCGAAAGTTCTGCCGATACGCATACACGAACGAGAGAGGAAAGTGCGACGAGGGCATTGGAAGGAGGGGCGGGGGGGGGGGGGGGGGGGTGGCTGGCTCTTTCCCTCTCTAGCTCTCGACCCCTTCCTCGGCCTTTCACGGGAGTCCGAGTAATTATATTGTTACCGTCATCAAGACATCAAGCCTTTTTCTTGCTGGAGTCGCCCAGTGCTCGACGCCAGGGAATCGACTTGTGCTCGACTTTTTTTTGTTTCTCCTCAATCACTTCGTGGTACCTTTTCTTGACTCCACTTCTCCCGCTCTCTCTCTCTCTTTCTCTCTCTCCCTCTCTCTCTCCTCAAAGTTCGGGACGTTTGGAACGTCACCAACGTGTTCGCCGTCATCCAGATCACGTATTTCGTCCTTTTGCAGTCTTGCACTTGCTCCCACATTCCTCGCCATCTTCGATCCCCGCCGGATAAGCCCCTCGCACTTCGACCACATTCGTCAAATTAAATTTGCCAACGCACACTCTCGGGAATTATTTTCCGGAAGGTCGGAAAGGGACGCGTAATATTGTTATAGTTTTATGTACTTTTTAAAATATCAATATTTTATAGGGGTGCCTAATATTTTTTGCCAAGCCTGTATGTATCTTTTCTTCTCGTGATATTTTTTATTAAAACATCGTTGTTGCAAAGTAACGGCGTGAAACGAATGAGACAAATCGTCGTTTATCAACGAAAAATAACGATACGAAGAAATTTTGGAAAAAAACTGTGGTAGGTATTCAGAAGTGAGGCTCCTGCTGGAATCAAGTTAATTTCTGGATGTTTTTTATGGTTTGTATAACCATATCAAACCCAAACAAAAATTAGCTTCATTCTAGCAGGAGCCCGGCTTCCCAATATTCAGCAAAAATCTAAAAAAAGTGTAGTAACTCGAAAATAACTAAATACAACTGTTTATTCCTTAGATTAAATATCCCAAACCTCACAGTTTTCGAGTTACGGCGCACTATGCTGCCTTTTCGGAAACCTGCTGTTTTTTTTTTTCAAGAAAAAACTAAACAACTTTCGGAAAAAATAATCGCAAAATTGAAAAAAAAACTAAACTAAAGCTAACGGCGTCCCTTACAAAGATCTTATCACTGAATGGTGAGATTACTACTTTTCAAAGTCCACCACGCGATTTTGCAAAGTGCAAAAATCACGAAAAACCTGAATATTCAAAATGACGTACCGGGTATTGAAAAAACGCAAAAATAAAAGGCCAAATGAAGATGGTTTTGTTCGCTTCAAAACCCCGTATGGTAAATTGGTTTACGATTTTTTTTCGCCGAGATATTCGATTTTTTGTCCGGATAGAACATTTACAGGGTGCCTAATACTTTTGGCCAAGGCTGTAGATATACACTGCCGGCCAAAACTTTGAGTACACCAGTCGAAATTTTTTGCCACACTAAAATTTAGATAGTGGACTAAAAAATGGAGATAATCAGATTTCCCAAGAGGCGTTTTAAAGAGGACAAATTTGCCTTCATTTTGCCTGTTTAGAATTTTTTTTACAATTTTTTTTGGGCTCGGTACGCCTTTTTGAAAATTGCTATTTTTTAGCTTTTTTCGCATGTCTAAATCTGCCTGCATAACTGCTGGCGAATTTTAAGGCTCGTTTTTTTTCATGACAAACTTAAAGAGGGCATCAAAACCTAAATTTTTGCTTTTTACAAAGTTTCGTACGATTTTTTTTTCGCCCCACTATTGCATTTTTAGCTAAAAAAAGACACGTTTTAGAAAAATAGGCGGTGGGCAATAACTATAGGGTTTCAGAGAAAATGTCAAGAAGATAAAAAGTTGCGTAGATTCACACTGGAGTAGCGAGATTTTTTTGGAATTTTCTTTTGAATTTTCTTTTCTGATTGTTTCTGACTGTATAACAAGTTCAAATTTTTTTAATTTTTCCTTTTTAATACTTGGTCCCGAACCCGATAGGTGTTAAGACACAACAACTCAACCGAAGATGATTCTCCAAGTTCTAGTCGAAAAAATTGTTAAAATAATTGTTAAAATTTTTTAAAAATACTGAAAAAACTATTAAAATAATTTTTAAAGGATCTGGAAAAACGTAGTTAATTGCAATTGAAAAAGTAAACAAACTTTTTTTTCTTGATATATTGTCCTAGACCCCATCATTCCCAAATGGAGCCCCTCCGCCCATCAGAGTCCCGATCGTGAAAAAAAAAAATACAAAAAAATTCTAAAAAAATTCTGGCTACTCCAATGTGAAACTATGCAACTTTTTACCTTCTTAACATTTTCTCTGAAACCCCACAGTTATTGGACTACGCCTATTTTCTTAAAAATGTCTTTTTCAGCTAAAAATACAATACTGGGGCGAAAAAGAATCGTACAAACATTTAAAAAAAAAAATGGAGGTTTTCATACTCTCTTCAAGTTTGTCATGGAAAAACCGAGTGAAGACATTTTTCAGAAGCTATGCTGACAGTTTTAGACGTACAAAAAAACTGAAAATAGCGATTATCAAAATAGCGTACCGGGCCCGAAAAAAATTGCAAAAAAATTCTAAAAAGGCAAAATGAAGGTAAATTTGTCCTCTTCAAAACGCCGTTTGGGAAATTTGATTATCTTTATTTTTGAGTCCGCTATCTAACTTTTAATGCGGCAAGAAATTTCGACTGGTCCACTCAAACTTTTGACCGGCAGTGTAAATACACACATACATAATTTATTTGATAATTTTTCGCCCTAGTTTACGCGAATATTTATTATACTTAAATTACGTTAAGGGGTTAGCCCCACTTGCGATTTTGAAAAAATCGATTGTTTTTTATTGCATTTTTTTGAAGTATAAGTATCTGAGAATATGTCCTGAAAATTTCAAGTCGATCCGAACAAAATTGACTGAGATATGAGCGTTGAAAGAGAAGAATCCGCGTTGAAAGAGCGTTGAAAGAGAAACTTTAAACGCGTTTTTCTCAAAATGGCATTTCTGAAATCGGCGACCAAGATTACTCGAACACTAATGAACCGATCTTCTTGAAATTTTGCAGGCTTATTTAATACATAAAAATGTAGTCTTGAATCGTTCGATTTTTTTTTTCGAAAAAAATGGCCGTTCTATAGCCAAAAAACGGCGGTTTTTTTCGTTAAAATCGAACCATTAACTTTGACTGTCCGCCATTTTGTGAAAAATGAATATTTTTTGAAATCCCTCGATTAAAGACTAGTTTATACTTATATTTGACTAAATCCATCGGCATTTTTTTCTTCAGATGATCCACTTCGCCGCAATGTTGCTCACCGCAAACCGTGTATATAAAAACATTATTTCATTGACGCCCATTTGCCACTAAACAATGTAATATTTTTCAATAAAAAAATTACTGAAAGTTCTTCAAGATGTGTTCTTTAAGATGGTATATTGATCGATTAAAAAAGTTTTGTAGTTTTCTTTAAAAAAAATTCATGAAAAAGGCCTTTTCTTTGCGCTACAAGTGGGGGTAACGCCTTAAATTAAAAATTGAAAAATCTTCTTCCCAACATTTTTATTTATTTATTTTTCTTGTCTTTCTCGATTACCTCGTGGCAGAAACAATTTGCAGTAATTACAGTTAGCTAAATTCGGAGGGTGTGGGGTAACACCTCCATTATTGAACTAACAGTTAAGAAGGGGGGAGAGGACGTAGTACAGAGCCGGTTCGGAAAATTCCGTTAAGGAAAAAAAAAAAACATTCATCGACGCTGCTCGTGGCTCTGGCGGCATAAAGTCACGCGAGACTTTCCGTGCGCAATACTCCCGCGCAATCCGGAATCTTATTACCGGGGCTTTATTCGTCCCTCGTGCCTATATTCGTTAAGTAACGCCAAGCGTAGCTCGTATGTAATACATTTAATGTGTTGTACACGTTTGCGGATAAGTGCTCCCGATGTGTGTTACGCACGCGCCTTACGGAATTGCGCACCGGACCGTGTCTGATTTATTTTTTTTGAATCACCGATATCTATCGATTCGCGACACGGTGACTTTTTTTTATTTGAAAAATATATATTTTACTCATTCGAATATTTTATTTATAACCGTCTCATATTGTCGGCAGAAAAATGGAAGGGCCACGGTATATTATTAAAAATTAATCGATCGACGAATAATTGTTTGTTATATAGACACTCTCTCACTTTAGACGCTAAAAAATACTATTTTCATCTTTTTTTTTCATAGGTTTATATTATGGATATTGATATAAACGTTGTTACACTTAATAAATACACTTTCGAAATACATAAAAACAATTTTTCTATGTATTTATGTAACCCAAACAACCTTTAAACGCAATTTTCTCGGAACAACGTTTTTCGACGGCTTGTTGATAAAATCTTCGAAACTACTGAACCGATCCATATGAAAGTTGCATCACGTATTCTTCACAACTATAGCTACAGCGCATATCAACCATTTTCCTAAATTTTGATATTTACTTTTTTTTTGTCAAAAACGGTGAAAAAAATACGTTTTTTTCGGAAAATGTTCGCCATTTTGTTTTCTTGCATATATCAAAAATCGTACGATATGCGCAGTAGCTGTTAACATACTAAATGTAAAACCGTTTATTTTTTTTTTGTTTCGGATGATCCATCTCCGAGATTTCACCAACAGCGCAGACCTACAATTTTTTCAGGACATTTTTTTAATTACCATTTTCATCTATAAATAGATATATATTTAATACATTTTAAAAAAATATATATTTTTTTTAAATGTATTTCGAAGGTGTACTTATCAAGTGTAACAACTTTTATGTAAATATCTACAATATAAACCGATTAAAAAATCATGAAAATCACCTTTTTTAGCGTCTATAGTGAGAAGACCCCTTAATTATATATATGTGTGTGTGTGTGTGTGTGTGTGTGTGTGTGTGTGTGTGTGTGTGTGTGTGTGTGTGTGTGTGTGTGTGTGTGTGTGTGTGTGTGTGTGTGTGTGTGTGTGTGTGTGTGTGTGTGTGTGTCTGCGCGCGCTTGTGTGTAAAATATTTGATTATACATTTATTTCGCACTTTATTATAATAAAGACAATCATGCCAAGGCATATAGTTAATCAAACTTGATGACCTGAAACTTGATTTATTGTCAATTGATATTTTGGTTTATTAAATGTTAACTGTTCGATTTATTTTCGATCATGTATATTCCACCGATTCTGGACAGGGTAACATTTTTTTATAGATAGAAAAAAAATTTTATAGATAAAAAAAATTTTACGTACTGGAATATTTCATTTATAATCGTGCCATATGGTCTGTAAATAAATCGCAGGCCTTGGATATTATTAAATCAAGGGGTCGTAATATAAGGTTACGATCAAACGAATTTAATAAATAAATCATTGAGTTGACTATGAAAAATTAAGCAATTGATGAATAATTTTTCGTAAAGTTATTATAATATCAATTATACATGATGTACACAAAACACTTCGAGAATCTGATTGGAAAAATAGTAAACGAGGAAGCGTATACGAGACGAAACGAAAGGCAAAACGACAATATGGGAACAGTTAAAAAATAAGAACATTTTTGTATGGGGGAATGGGTATGTAGGTGGGCCTTCCATGTGTAAACACCCTGAAGGGGTATTCCTGACATAATAAATACTACTACTATTAATTATACATGTTTGTATACATATATATATATATATATATATATATGTGTGTGTGTGTGTGTGTGTGTGTGTGTGTGTGTGTGTGTGTGTGTGTGTGTGTGTGTGTGTATGAGTGTGTGTAAAATAAATAATAATCAAATTTACCTCTCATATGTAAATATAAGATTATAGATAATGCAACATAACCGGCCTTGCTATTTATTACATGTAAATTGGTATTTTTTTGTTTATTAGGATAGGGGGAATAGGGCACCTTTCACTTTTTGAATTTGTTGTGATAATAATTGTAAAACAAATATGTAAAAAATTGTACGAATAATAAGTTTGTTTGTGCGCATGTAAGTATATAAATATATATATATAAAGAAATGACTATAATTAATTAGCACTAAAAAAGATGTCCCGATGTTAATTTATTTTATAATAGAACGAATTTATTAACGGCTCATATTTTGCCGATTTACCTGCCTCGTAGTTTTCCCCAGGCTGGCGAACTAAAAAAAAGAAAAAAAATTCCAGATGAACTAATGGTCTCGAGCAGGGGGGTAGAGAGGAGAGGGCTGTTCAGGTATCGTAATTGCCACAACTAAAGGGTGAGTAATACGCTGACGTTCCTATAGCGCCTTCACTACCGCGCTCTCTTCCACGTCCTATATATACGTAAATATGGGGCACTCATATCCAACTCACTCGGCTCGGAACGAACAATTGAAATTTTTACCAATTTAGGACCAGTTTTCAGTCCCACAGGAGATTTATTGTAGACGATATTTTTCAACAAAGTTTCGGCAATTTTATATGCATTTTTTTGTAGTTAAATTATATTTATAATGCTTTTCCAACAGAAAATATTAACAATTTTGTTTCTTACTATTTGTCAACGATCAATTTGACAATTTCTACGAATATTCCGGTGTTGTGATTTTATAAGAATTTTTCAGTTATAAATTTAAGCGATTTTCTTCATAATCATTTTTCAACTAGACGTTAATTAATTTCGTAACCATTTTTCGCTGACAATGGTAACACATTTTCTTGGACGATGTTTTTCGACCAATAGTTTGATAATTTTATAAGATTTTTTCAGTTACAAATTTTCTATATAATAATTTCCTAACAAGACGTTAATTAATTTCGTGACAATTTTTTCATCACCAGTGGTAACGATTTTTCCGCGACCAATAAAGTTTTATAATGTTTTTGGACCAATAATTCAATAATTTTATAAGAATCTGTTGCCGATTTAAATAATTTTTTTCATAATAAATTTCACACCAACTGTTCATTTTATAGCCGTTTATTCATTAAAAATGGTAATCCTTTTTTTGCAACGTTAACCTTGTAATAATCGTAAAATAATTTTATGAGAATTTTTTCGTTCCTCCATCATTTTGAGCAACAATGATCGCAACCCTATGAACAAAGATAGGCCCAACATTGGTCAATGTTTAAATATAACAAATGTTCCACACGAAGACAATTAATTGTTGTCCCTGCTCGTGCGAATTGACACGAAACGACCACTACATGGTTCCCCACGTGCGCCAGTAGGTGCTCTTTTTTTCGTACCTATATACTCGGCCACAAACTTAAATATTACCTGGCATACGTGTAAAGCGCTCCCGATGCTTGGGTACGAGAGCGAGCTATGACGAAATTGAGAGGCCGTAAAGTAATATAACTTTCCGGTAATTGCGGCAATGCTGCAATTCAAAGTTTCACGCTTTGACTCTATATCTCCGTCTCTCTCCCCCCCCCTCTCACTCTCCATGCATATAATCTTCAGTTGCGTGCTGTGTATCGATTATAAAAGAAAAACCTCTTAATCACAGCTACACTTTCTTCCAGGTTCGAGGCTTTTTCGTAAGTTTCCAAGCTACGCCGTCCACGATACGAGCAAAGAAAAATGTTTTTTCCGTACTTCCCTTCACACCCATTTGTTTACGTGCGTGAGTTGCACGATTCCCGTCGTTGATTTACGCGCCGTGGTTCCGCTCTGTGAACTTTGCATAACGATTTTAACGGCTCACAATTCGAAGGGAGGCAGTATTGTTTGTTCTTCCTGCAAATCCCGAAAGAATGAATCATTGACCTTGCGTGTGCTTCGGAGCATTTTTCAGGATATTTTTTCCACAAGAGGGGCACAGGGAAACTGCGAAAAGCCTGTGCCGACACAGATGGTTACTGTTTCAATGGATTCCCTCAGCGTTTAGCATCGAAAATCATTGAAAAGAAGCGAGGGACCAAGGGGTCACCCATCCGAGTATTTCATAGGGAGACAGTATTGTTTGTTCTTCCTGCAAATCCCGAAAGAATGAACCCTTGACGTTGCGTATGCTCCAGAGCATTTTTCAGGATATTTTTTCCACAAGAGGGGCACAGGGAAACTGCGAAAAGCCTGTGCCGACACAGATGGTTACTTTTTGACTGGATTCCCTGAGCGTTTAGCATCGAAAATAATTAAAAAGCAGCGAGGGACCAAAGGGTCACCCATCCGAGTATTGGCCCGGGCCATCGCTGCCCAGCAGGAGCCGTCGAACTGCTTATTAGAATTCCCATTGCCAAAAAGAACGAGACCATTGCGGGGACGTGTAAACATCGCATCAATCAGGGACGCCATCAACATCATCGAGGACAAACTGGAGCCAAGGGCTACGGGAGAAGAGCAAAGTCATTTTGGCTCACCGGCATTTGACGAAAGAGTAGCGAACAAATGGAAAAAGAACTCGCGATGTTGGTGGAAGAAATGCCGAGGACCACGTGGAGCCATGATGCGTCCATGGTTGCGTTGGCGGTGATCGAGGAGGCGCGCCGGAGAGGCCCCCAAGCAAAGAGGAACGACAAGGATACCGGGGTTAATGCCGCGATCCGGTTCAGGGGGCAACCTCGCGGTGCTCGCGTTGAAAACAAGGCCTGCTCACGCTCTGCTTGCCTGAGCTCGTACACAGCCTGTGCCCTCAGCCGAGATCAACAACACGGCCGATCTTCCCATCTCAGTGACCCGCGATCAATGACCCAACCAGAATACTTTACAGCTGTTCCCCCGATTCGTTTCCAAGCTAACGCGTTGCCAATCCAACGGATCTGCTTTATTCGGAACAGCCCGAAGAGATGCCGTTTGATGAATAAAAAGACAGGCTCCCAATCACTCGACGAAAGATCATTGGTAGTCTTTGATATTATTGGGAACAATCATCAGTGGGCGTCTGGAGCGGCACCAGCCCAAACCCACATCAACCCAAACACAGCCATGTATACCCAAACAAACTAGTTGGCCCTCCGATCATCCAATGACCTTCAACGGCGCTGGGTGACGATTAGGTGAATATGAGAGGTTGATGCATATATTCTGTACAAACTAAAACTCTTTCTTTACCATCAGCGACGGACTTCTGTAATGACGTAACCATCTGCGGTTGTCGCGAGTTCCCTGCTGCTCCATTGGACACAGCCCAAAGATGTGCCTTGAGGTTAATAAATTGACAAGCTTCCAATGAGCTGACCAACTATCATTGGGAGTCGTTGGTGCTATTGAGAATAAGCATCGGTGGAAGTCTTTGGATCGGTATAATCCTAAACCAACGTAAACCCAAACACAGCCATGTAAACCTGAGCAAACTGATTGCCATTAGGCGTGGATGATAGATTGTGCATATGTCCCAAGCGAAGCAAAACTCCTTCTCTACCATCAGCCCCGGGCTTCCAATGACCTTCAACGGGGCTGGATAAAGATTCGGTAAGGATCATAGGTTGATGCACCCATGTATATATGTCCGTTGTTGGGGCACATATCCTCGGGTTAATGACGAGCGTCGCTCGCCAGACAGCGGGCGTGAGCTCACAGCGAGAAGAAAAACGAGGCGAACGACCTCTCTCGTCCTTCTCGCGGACGTTGTACCGATTTTTTCTCTCTCGCTCGCCGCTTCTTTCTTCGTTGGCCGCTTGCACTATCCGTCGTTTTCATCTGAGCCCGCGGCCAACTTTTCTCCGCTCGCGAGTTTGGCGCCGTGGGGTCGAACGCAAATAATGGCTACACAGCGATGCAGCCTTGTACACGTATGGTGTACCATCGTGTAGGCCACATATAGCATCCGGTGCACTTCTTCGGTGTCCCCATCTTTGATTCTCCCACTCGATGTTCCTCGTTCCCTTTTTCGTCGTTCCTCTTTCGTCCTCTGCTTCGATTTTGTGGCCGCCGTATTCCCATCGATGTCCGTTTGTTAGCCACCTCCCTGTCTCTTTTCCCGCGGACACCGATGTCCCGGATACTCGTCCGATGCGGATTTTAATTGCAGCTCGATACGTTGATGCACTTATTCCAGATGACTACAGGCTGACGGCTCAGTGTCCGCTTGACGACTTGTAAAGATGAAGACGATTGGCTTGGAAGTTGCCAAATGGTAGGATATGATTGATCAGTTGAGAAGCCCGAAACAGCATGATCAGCCGGGTATCTGAATGGTTGATCATGTGAAAGCAGTACGAACAGCCATCCAGGCATCAGCTACCAGGTCATGAACCCTGCGGTTCCAGAACCGTTGATGCCACACGGAATGTTCAATGGTCCTGGATGGTCCAGGGCAACTGGCAACTCTCATTGAGGCTCCAACTTTCCAGCGCTTGTGGAGTCGTCTTCCATCCAGGATGGACAACTCTGGAGGATGATAGAAGTCTGGCTACACGACGTGGAGATTGCGCAACCTTGAAGACTGACAATCGGCGTTGGATTTAGGTTACTGCGGATTTCTCTGGCAAAGTAACCGAGTCTGCTGTCCATCAACAAATGGATGTGCCAACCAGTGATTGACTTCGAATGATGATAGAAGTCTGGCTATGCGATGGCAACTTCGCGAAACTTTGGAGGCCGGTCATCGAAATTGGGCTTCGTCTGTTCTCCATTAGACGGATATTCCAACCAGTTGTAGCTAATGTTGATTCCGCGAAACCAGATCAAATCGAGGCAAACTCCAAGCAGATCTTGTAGCAGTCTTCTCCCATCAGCCACAAAGAGCCAATCAAAAACAGACCCGAACAACGACGCGAAGTACAGCAAACTGCATGATTTGCGGCCAAATGTTTCGGTTGGCTCTAAGCAACCATTGACCCAACTCATTCCATCAATGACTCCATCATCCACGATCCAGTCCTTACTCGTGGATTCGAATGATCGACGCTGTTGCGGTCTTTCCGCATCGCCGACTCTTCAATCCAGCTTAATACCCATGCAATCGATCGCTCCGCTGGATGACTCTCTTAATTGTGATTCGAGGCAATTCCGAGAGGTTTTTTCGCGTCGATTGCACAATGCGTCTAATTGCCAATCGTGAATCATGGACCACAAGCCGGGGGCAAAATCCTTTCCCCCCGAGACCGTTGGTGTCGTCGCCGCCGCGGATTCTTGGCCGTTTTTTGTCTACCTCAATCGCGAGTCATTGGTTTCGAGTGGAGAAGGCGTTCGAAGAAATGCCAGCAAGGATGCGGGAACTTTCGGAACAGCCGGACGAGCGGTCAACGCTGGTCGGACCTCCGTCATGCGGTGGGGGAGATACCGCGGTCTCGCGGTTATCCGCTCTTACCCTACAGCGTTCAAGGTCACGACGTCTCCTCTCAACGATCAATTCGCCAATTTATTTACAAACGTCGAGGTCTTCCTCGGACAATGGCGTTCCACCGTTGATACCGTTTACTGTGTCTTTTTCTTTTCCTACATTAACCCAAACAAAATTCGGAGTGTCGTAGATCGGAGGCATGCGAAATGCAATGACCCTTGTACGCTATCGTGACCTTGGACGTCCTCGTCTCATGGAAAGCAAATAATTCTCTTTCGCGCGGTGAAAAGGTGATCTTCGACTTCGCAAACTGTTGATCGGAAACGACCTGCAATGGTTGATTTGTTTACAGGCCGTATTGTAATACGAAAAGTCCTCAAGGGTGGAGTCCTTTCCCTTTTGTTTTATAGAGCTCTGCCCTAAAATTACATAAAAAATGGAACTGCAAAAATGGTACCTTTTTGGTGAAAAATACTTGAAAAGTAATGGAAAATGTGCCAATTATAACTATCGACAGGATTTCTTTTACTGATACAAAAAGCTGGTTTATTTTCTATCCTCACGGATGGACTTTCATCCCTTTGTGCCACAGAACACTGCCCAAGAATTACATAAAAAATTGAATTGCAAAAATCGCGCCTTTTCACTGAAATATACTTGAAAAATGGAACTGCAAAAATGGAACCTTCTTACTGAAACATACTTAAAAAGTGGGGAAACCATTGGATAATCATCGCTGGTTAGCACGACTTTTTCCCCGGATACGAAACATAGCTGGTCCCTTTTCCATCCTCAAGGGTGGTTTCCTCTCCCCTGGGTGCCATAGATCAGTGCCCAAAAACCCCATAAAAGAGTACTTTCTCCTGAAGAATAATGGAAAAATAGTGGAAAGAAATTGCCGCCTTATCGATCCTCGATGACGGACTAATCTGCCGTGGTCGCCGTTGTGGGCTGCCCAAAGCCCGCATACAAAGTTGGCACCGCAAGTATGGGTCTCCACAGCCAGAGATACTCAAAAGAATGGGGTTATCGATCAATCTCAAGTGCAATATTCATTGAGACATCGAATTAATCGGCGGCTCGAGGTCGTTTATTCGCGAATAAGCCGAGCGTAGATCGGGGATAAATGCGTTTGACCATTGACAATCAAGTTCCCCCGGCCGTGAGTCACGAAACGCGCGAGTTCCGAGTACCAGTAGTGGGAGTATGACAAATAGGGGTATTGGCTGTTACGAGTGAGTGAGGCCAGAAAGGTGGGGACAGCGGGAAGAGGTCAAATAGTGTCAACTCCGGTATTTAACAACATTTGTGCAGGGTACGAAGCCTCACTCTCCTTCCCCCTCCTCAGCCTCGTGTCAAGAGCCTCGCGCCCGTCAAGTGGGGGATGGGGCAATCATCAGTTTGTATAATGAGCTTACGAGAAAGGGGGGGGGGAGAGAGAGGGAGAGAGAGAGAGAGAGAGAGAGAGAGAGAGAGAGAGAGAGAGAGAGAGAGAGAGAGAGAGAGAGAGAGAGAGAGAGAGAGAGAGAGAGAGGGGGGGAGAGAGAGAGAGAGAGAGACAGACAGACAGACAGACAGACCGACAGAGAGAGAGAGAGACAGACAGACAGACAGAGAGAGAGAGAGAGACAAAGAGAGACAGAGAGAGAGAGGGCAACCAAAACTTATTCATGTTCCATCGACATCCCTGCATGCCGAAAAATCGATCGATGCAATATCGATCGGACTATTTTTCAAACCTGATAAATTATCAACTTTCTTGCCACTCTTGCCAAGCACAGCAGCTGAGGTGAAAAAATGTTTGAACAAAAAAAAATGGTCAATACAGTGAAACTTCAGTTATACATTTTTCAAGGGGTACATCAAATATGACGAATAAGTGAGAATAACGCAGAAGTGAAGTACAGTACGTATCTGCAACTGTTTAGCATTTAAAAATGGCCATTGGTGCATAATTCCCGATTTTTTAAAATAGCTGTCCCTCAATTGTGTTAATGTTTGGTTTTCCAATCGAAAATTTGATGGGTAATAATTGAGTAATGAGCCAACTCTTTTGAATTTCCGTTTTGAAGTTTTTTAATTTCATTTAAGGGGTCACTTTAAAACGCTAAAAAAGGCTATTTTCATGATTTTTTTTGATAGGTTTATATTATAGATATTGATATAAAAGGTGTTATACTTAATAAATACATTTTCGAAATACATTTAAAAAAGAAATATGTTTTTATGTAACCCAAACAAACTTTAAACGTGTTTTTCTCGAAACATTGGTTTTCTATAGCTATAGCGCATATCAAGGATTACATTTTTTTTTTCCAAAAACGGTGAAAGCACTTTTTTTTATTTTTGGAAAAATGTCCGCCATTTTGTTATTTTTGCATATATCAAAAATCGTATAATATGCGCCATAGCCATTAACATACGGAATCTAAAACCGTGCGATTTGTTTGTTTCGGACGATCCATCTCCGAGATTTCGTCAACACCACAGACCTACAACTTTTTACGACATCTCTTTAACTACCATTTTCGTCTATAAATAGTGACTTGAATAAATAAATTTAAAAAATTTGATGTACTTCGAAAGTGCATTTATTAAGTGTAACAACTTTTATATCAATATCTAAAATATAAACCTATGAAAAAAACTAATGGAAATATCCTTTTGTAGCGTCTAAAGTTGTTTACATTTGCCTTAAATTAAATGTGGACATGAAAAATTGAGCATATGAATGAGGAAAATTGTTCGTAATGTTAATATAATTATTCGTATTTGTAGATGTAATTAATTATACATACATTCATTTTGGTATGTATACATATATATTGCTATAAAATATAATTGCAACGTAATTTATCAATCTCTCAGCATTATAAATATGATCCATTGTTACCAAACAACGTTAATAAGTAAGGAACAATCATATCAAAAAATTTGATTTTCGAAAACCGAGCTTCAGTTTTTTTCCCTCGCCCAAATTCTTGTCACGTATTTGAAAAAAATTATTTGGCTGCTCGAAAAACAATGAGAAAAAACGACGTTGCTGTAGTCAACACGAAGTTTATCATTTTTTCTAAAATATGACATCGATATAAATGTATATAAATTTGATAATATAATAACAATAACAATAATAATGTACATTATTATTATTATTATTCATAACACTAATACTAATTATCCCAATTTTCATTGCTATTCATAATAATAATAATTATTATTTTTGTTATTGTCATTATAAATAATAATATTTATTATTATCTCATCGATAATAATAATTATCAGTATTCCTAATAACAATATTAATGATGATGATTATTTTTATTATCATATACATGCACATATACACCCCGACTCACTACATATTAAATTGGAAACAAAAATGATTTAAATTAATGAAAGAAAAAAAGTTTTGTTTTGTTCGTTCATCTCGTACGTTGCTATACCTCGTTACATTGTCCAATTATATTGCAGCAAATTTTCCTTTTCGACGGCATGCCTCGTCGTATATCTGCTGTCACACGCCCTTCGTCACACGAGCTCCGCCGTTCTTCATCTTCCTCGTTCATCTCTCGTCTCTGTCCTCTCTCTCTCTCTCTTGTTCGCACTCGCGCGCGCGCAGTGTCCGATAATACGCTGTGTGGTCAATCTCCGTGAGCGACTCGCAACAGCATCGTGGAATATATTAGCCGTGTACGTGTTTGGTTTAACTGACGATCGCAAAGGATGAAAACGAGAAGACTATTGAGGGGTGGGGGAAAGGCCGTACGGTCAGGGGGAGGGGAGCTGAGGGGGCAAAAGGAAAAAGGTGGAAAAAACCAACAAACAGTAGGGAAAAACATACGATGGAACTGGTTCTGCCACGTACAGTCCCTTTCGGTGTGATGCCCTTGATTATTTTTTTCTCTCTCTCTCTCTCTCTTCCTCTTTTTTACATCTGCGAACCAGGGAGCGACGAAAGACGTGACTTAGACGTTTGAAATTGTGGCATACGAGCATAGGCTTTAAAAACGACATACAAGACCGGCTAAGAGCTCAGGCGAGTAATTGAGTACGTGGGAACCGGATGAGAGCTATCGTTGTTCTACACACACATACACACACACACATACACACACACACACACACACACACACACACACACACACACACACACACACACACACACACACACACACACACACACACACACACACACACACACACACACACACACACACGCGCGCGCACACTCACACACACACACACACATACGCACGCACACACGCACGCGCACACACACACACATACATACGCACACACGCACGCGCGCGCACACACACACACACACACACACACACACACACACACACACACACACACACACACACACACACACACCACGCGCACACACACACACACACCACACACACACACACACGCGCACACACACACACACACACACACACGCGCACGCGCACACACACACACACACATTGCAAAGATACACAAAGGCACATGTACCTCATTTATATAGATCGGCCTTAAAGCAGTGAATCATGAAAGAATCGAAGCGCAACAGCATCGAGCGCGTGATTTACTACTACTTATGTTCGAATGCGAATACATCTAGTGCTGCATCATCGATAGATACGATACGAAGTCTTCGCAAAAGCTCCTTCGCGGCACCCCTCTCGGTCACGATTATGCCACTTCTTTCTGTACACTTTGTTTGAATTTTTTAAATTTATTAACATACGGGATTTTGTACATCAATAACAAATAAGTTGAGTTAGATTCGCTCTTAATTTTTTTTTCCGTTCGAATCGCATGGTATTCTGTGTTGGAATATGGTGCAAACCTTGTCGGAGGGCAGGGCCATTCTTTAGGGGATTTCCCGAGGGGGAGACATGTTTTGGATACGCGTTTTTTGTTATCTGCGGAATAGTTCGAAGCATACCGAGCAATATGTACAAGCTGCCGGCGAAAAGTTTCCGGACGAAAATTCGAAAAAGATTCATTGCGACTTTTTTTTGAGAATTTTATAGTTTTATAGTCACGTCAATGGATTGATTTCGACCGATTGACGTGACTAGAAAAGTAAGAAAATTTAAAGGAGTTAAAAATGTTGAAAAAAATTGGATATAATTAAATTGCGTTGAAAATAGAGAAATTCAATTTTTTCCTCTCGGGAAATGTTATCACGAACCCCTTGGTTCTCGAGTAACGGTAATTAAATCATCTGATTGTTTACCGATAATAGGTGAAAAAAAAATTCGAAAAAAATTCGGTGAAAATTATCTCGTACTCAACGAAAACCGATTCAACTTTTTACTATCTTGATGTTTTCCTTGAATCCTTGTCGGTTTCGCGTTACACGTTATCTTTCAAATTGTCTCTTCTTTCTAATCAAAGTATCTTTAGAAAGAAAAATCGTACGGAGCTTAAAAAAAAAAATGACGCTTGAGCTTCCCCCGTTATGATGCCGGTCAAAGAAATACATTGAAAACATTTGTATGCAAACGGGGTCCACCAGAAAAGGAACAAAAAAGGCCGTTTTCGAAAAAGGGTACTAGTCGTAAAAAAATAATAAAATAGTACATTTTTTTTACAAAACGCAATGAAGGTGATTTCCTCCCCTTCAAAATGGCGTTTATTAAATTCATTTATGTCAACTATCGGCAAAATGGCATAAAAAATCGTTCCGGAACTTTTTTGAATTTTTGTCCGGAGACTTTTCGCCAGTAGTGGGTATATATATATATATATATATATATATATATATATATATATATATATATATATATATATATATATATATATATATATATATATATATATATATACATAGAGAGAGAGAGAGAAAGAGAGATTGAGAGAGACAGTCAACGAGGCCGGTACACACGGTCTCCCAACCAGATCGTAAGTTTGTGAACTTACGCGAGTCCGCGATCCAATCAATGCCGCGATCTCTGCGGGTAGGTCTTGGGCAAGTAGCACATCTCCCCAAAGGCCTTCAAGCCCTCTGTCCTCTGCAGAACTTCTTGGCTTGCGCAACACTGGTAAATTAATTCGCGATAAAAGCCTATCGCTAATCTTAGTTAATTGCGAGAAGGCGACGTACGCGACGAGATATTGTGTAGTTCGTCACTCCGTCGCCAGGTGGCTTGCCGCGCTGGGCTTTCGCGCTAGCGAAGTCGCCCACCCGGACCTATACAAGGCCCCTATGCTTCTTCGCGTTCGAGCTCGTATTTTTCGTGGCGTATGAAAAATCGAGGATGGAAACGTGGCTAACGAGGATGAGTTGAGAGAGGAGTCTGATTAGGGAATTTCGTTGTGGAAGTTATTGTTGTGTGGTGTGACGTGAAAGTCCTAACATACGGTGGTCAAATGTTCCGTCTAAAAAATTGCTGCTCTTGTGAACAGGAAATAAGGCAGTCCCCGAACAAAATGGCGATGCAGAGACTACTAAGGACCCTTCTGACGATTTACTCGAACCCTTTCGCTACTCTCGCCGAGCTGAAAGGACGATGTGATCCATCGACGTTGAAGCTCTTGATGTTCCACTATAACAGCGACACTGTTGAAGGGTCTTCTCACTTTAGACCCCAAAAAGGCAATTTTCATGGATTTTTTTGATAGGTTTATATTATAGATATTGATATAAAAGTTGTTACACTTAGTAAATATACTTTCGAAATACATTTTTTTTAAATTTAAGTTATTTAAGTCCCGATTTGTAGACAAAATGGTAGTTAAAAAAATGTACGAAAAAAATTGTAGGACAGCCCTGTTTATGAAATCTCACTTGTTTGAAATTCAGTATGTTAATGGCTATAGCGCATATCAGACGATTTTTCTTATATGCAAAAATAACAAAATGTCGGACATTTTTCGAAAAAAAACGTGTTTTTTTTCACCGTTTTTGGCAAAAAATAGTAAGTACCAACATTTAAAAAAAACCTTGATATACGCTATAGCTATAGTTGTAAAGAATATGTGCTTTACATATAAAGAATAAAGTTTGTTTGGGTCATATAAATACATAAAAAAGTTTGTTTATGTATTTCGAAAGTGTATTTATTAAGTGTAACACCATTTATATCAATATCCATAATTCAAACCTATCAAAACAATTCATGAAAATAGCCTTTTTTGGCGTCTAAAGTGAGAAGACCCCTCAACGACAATAACATAAATACACCGGCACGTGAGACACGAGTGTGCCCGGTAGCGCTTTACGGTAGCTTCTTCATCCTCTACCAAGATTACTGCGATAATCGGATTTACGAGAGGCGAGTAGGGGAGAGGTATGGGCGAGAGAAACTTGCGATGTGGGGAACGGTTCAAACGGCCTCCTGTCCTCACTGGCAATCCGCAAAGCGTACATTATTTCTTGAGTGAGCTGACTCGTAAGGGACAAGGGTGAAATACCCAAGGATAGCGAAGATCCCGTCGTCGTTCGACCCAATAACAGATCGCTCATACCAGTCATCCTGACGAATAAAGACACTTCGAAATTTGCAGAGGGTAATAAGCAATACACTGGGCAAAAAATCATTGATTCAATATCATTGGTGTTTTTAATTGAATTTCGTTGATTCAATTGTAAAATGGTTGGTGTAAATAATCGGATTAATTAGTCCAAACAAAACGCTATTGACTTTAATAACATTATAAATGAAAAAAAAAAATTCATTTAAAAGATATATTGTTAGCCGGGAACAATATATTATTGAAACAGTCTAAAAAATTATAGCGAACAAATTATATAGTTTTGGATGCATTTTCTGCAACGAAGAAAAAAAGTGTTTCCATTCATAACATGAATATTATTGATTCGAGTACACAAGAAAAATCGAATTTTCCTCGTTTGATTCAGATAAAATTTATATTCAGTAAATATGTTATTTTTTTCACCATATCTGATAATGATTTTCAAGTACGTTATTCGTTGAAATATTAATATTTTATTTTTATTGAAAAATATTAAGCAAATGTCTGAATTGGTTAAAAAATTATGCGAAAATGAAATTTGTTTCTTGCGCATAAGTGTGAGGAAACCCGTAGTTCTCGGAGTATCCGCTAGAAGCCGCACGTGCGCTCGTTTCTCGTAAGCGTAGCGCGAACCGAAAATCTACTTAACGCGGTCCTCTAGTTTCTCGGCTGTTTTTTTACGGCTTTTTCGATAATTTTTTTCCGGCAAAGCATCGAAATAATCAATCTCATTGTTTTTGCATAATCTTTATTAACATTTAAATAAGCTTTACAAATTTTTTGAAGTCAAAATATATAATAGAATAAAAGTTATAGTGGCCGACAGGAAGACATCAAGTAAAAGAGGTGCTTGACGGTGACCAAGATTGCGGCTGTTCTGCTTATCTGAAATCAAAAAACCAAACGGCATTTTAATCTTCATATTTGAGACTAGCGATTGAACTAGAGTGAATTCTAAATTACAAAAATTGACTTTTTTATACACTTTTGAAAATTACATTCTATTTTTTACTCATTTTTTCTTAAGGGCGGGGTAAAGTATTAAAAATTTTTTTAATTTTTTAAATGAATGCATAATATATCAAGAATATTGTGTTAAAATTTCAAGTCGATCGGAGTAAAATTGACGAAGTTATGAGTATTTTGTGTGCAATGAGCGCTAAGCGACCAAACTCTTCTGCGTTTTTCAAACCGTTTTTCTGAGACTTGTCCTATTTGAAGTCCGTGTGCACGATAACTCAAAATCTACTGGACCAATCGCTTTGAAATTTTGCATACTTCTTCACATAATTCACCAGGTATTGTCGAGAGCTTTTTTGTTTTCTTAAATAATTACTAATTTTTCAACAACAAATTAGCCGATTTTTTTTAAACGAAAATCGGGTTTTTGGCTTCCAAGTGCTACGAAAAATCGAAAAATTGAAGAAAAAAACATCCTCCCGTCATTACCTCGAGAAACATCTCCTTCAACAAATGCATTTTGATTTTTTTGTTTCAGATGATTCTGTTGCGAGTTATGGTGCACACCGCAAACCAACTTTTTCTCGAGGCGCCTCCGGGGTTTAATTTTCACTCGCTCGATTTTGAATATTTTGCAATGCAAATTTAGGAGAATGTTGTTCAAATGTTACTTTATTATATGTAAATTTTTCAATAAACGAACACCATTCGTTACGCCAAAAAAAATCTTAAAAACATGCCTTTTTTCCGCCGAATTAACTTTACCCCGCCCTTAAGTTTTTCGCTCGTACAAAAAAAACTATCGAAGCAATCATGATAATCCTAGTTCAATCGCTGGCTTATAACATATTAATGATTCTGTATAAATTTGAACAAGATCGGTGCAGTAGTTTCTGAAATATCGTGGTCACCGTTTCGAAAAATGGTGTTTCGAGAAAAACGCGTTTGAAAGTTCGCGCTCCGTATACCTGCTCCGTTCCAGGGCCGTAACTTGTGAACCACTTCGAATATCGAAAAATCCTTTGGCACACATTTTCTACACGTGTTGTAGATGTGATTTATGAAAAAAAATCGATTTTTTCGACCCGAGAAACTAGACGACCGCCTTAAACGCCGAAGAACCTCTAAAGAGTATCGCTTCTTGGCCCGTGTCTAAGATCAAAGTGTAGTATCTGTTCTTATCAGTTGAATATCTGGTATTCTCTCTATGGATATTCCATTGGATATCTGATATTCTCTCCACTATTATCGTAGATGATCATTCTGATGCTCACTATTATTCAAGATTTAAAACAAATTGAAAAACTTACGTCTCATGGCATATTCGTTTCGATGTAGAAAATAAATCATTCATTCTATTGATTATATTTTCGTACGAAATAAAAATCATTGTAGCAACCGCTTAAGGGGGGATTGTCTTTTTTTTTCGCAAAATTTACCGCTTTTTGGGATTTTTTTTGTGAAGAAAGTATACAACGGAAAACTTGTGAAACTTGGCATATAGTTTTATTGATCTGTTTACTACATACAAAAAAATTTTTAAACAATTTCATCAAAAAATCCGCCTCCCACCCCCCTCGACGCGCGATGGTCCTTTTTTGATGGTGTGCACGATTACAGCCTTCACGTTCATCCTGCAACAAAAACCCAAAAAGCATTTTACTTTAGACACATATAGCTATCGTTCGATGGAGGGAAAAAAAAATTGACGATTTGGTGACGTTTTGAACTTGAAGTATCGATTTTTCGAAAAAAATTGATCGATTTTTTGTTATAAATAAAAAACTATTAAACGTATTGCTTTTTTGCTTCATCAAACGATAAAAGGATGTCAGCTGAGCATTCTGTCCAAATTTGAAGGCAATCGGTTGAATAGTTTTTGAGAAATCGTGCACACCAGTTGTGAAAAAGCTGTTTCGAGAAAAACGCGTTTAAGGGGGGATTTTTTGATGAAATTGTTTAAAAAATTTTTTGTATGTAGTAAACAGATCAATAAAACTATATGCCAAGTTTCACAAGTTTTCCGTTGTATACTTTCTTCACAAAAAAATTCCCAAAAAGCGGTAAATTTTGCGACAAAAAAAGACAATCCCCCCTTAATTATTTCATCCATGCATCTACGGATTGTACATAGAATGATTTCAATATAATATCATTTCATTTGAAGGGTAATGTAGATATTCATAGAACAGAAGAGATTTCAAATAAAATAATATGTTATTTGAATCAATCACATTTTCCAATATTTTATAGTATTGCAACAATCTCATATATCAGTGGCACTCCGCGATCAGACATTTATCAGAATCAACCAATATATTTTTTTGATTCAATTGGTTTTTTGCTCAGTGCAAAACTCATCATTCACTTGGGTCAGTGCCTCCGTCCTCGAGAGTTCCAAGCCCTTCGCGTTCTTCCTGCCCTTGAAGTGACCTTGACACCTCCTAGGCCGAAATGTTCGCTACGCCAAAGTTCTTTGATTTCTCGACCGTACGCAACTAGCCCTGACACCCAGAGTCTACCTGCTCGACATCGGGTCATCATTCCCACCACTATTGGATGATTGGAACGAGTTACGAGTGACAGGGAAGTGGAGGATAATCGACACGGTGTTAATAGCCACTTGCGAATCTCAGCGAGATTTGGAACCAGTTCCAAGTCTTCCCTGGTGCCTACACGGCTACTGAAGCCGGTAGGCTCGATGCGGCAACGACTTTCCCGGTCCGGTGGTAAAAGTGAAGGCTCCGGGAGCGAGTTCAATAGCTTTCGTTGCTTTCTCGAGCCACCAGGATCACAAGTGCCCGAGTATATTCGCTGGGGGGTTGACTCGCCTCGGTATCTTCAACATGCAAATGAACGTCCAAGGTCGGAAAATACGAGAAGGCAAACACAGCGGGACGAGCAGTCCGGTTGAGAGCCCAAGCAATCAAATGATTAAAAACAAATATGTCCATATATATATATATATATATATATATATATATATATATATATATATATATATATATATATATATATATATATATATATATATATATATATATATATATATATATATACACATATACATACACACACACACACACACACACACACACACACACACACACACACACACACACACACACACACACACACACATATATATATATATATATATATATATATATATATATAACGAAACAATGTAAACAAAGTGACCTTGGCGCAATGACCTCTCAAGGTGTCTGCCAGGGACATTGAGAATGATTGAGAGCCCGAAAGATGAAATCTTTATGAGTAACGAATCATTGTGCGACAGTACGAGAAAGGACAGTTGATTGTATGTTAAACGCATCTAAAGACACTCTTGTCGATGTCCTGATCGTTTCAATGGCCCGTAAGGATCGTTAACGAGTCTCTCGATGTTTATTGAAGTCTCTTTTAGTCTTCTTCCCTTTGTCTCCATTTCTCTCTCTCTCTCTCTCTCTCTCTCTCTCTCTCTCTCTCTTTCTATCTTTCTTTCTTGTACTTTTATTATTATTTTATTATCATATGATTATCGTTCTGATGATGATGATTATAATTATTACTATAATTATTGTCATGGTTATTAGAATTAGTATTGTTATTATTATATAGTTTAAGTAGTTGAAAATTCCTAGTCACTTACGGTTAGGTTGACTATTATTACATTTATGTTTTCGATTCCAGTGCTTATGCATATTGTATTTTGATGTCTGCGATCATGTTAGTTAGTTAGCTGTTGCTCGAGAGTACGAAATGAAAAACATGCTCTCTCTCTCTCTCTCTCTCTCTCTCTCTCTCTCTCTCTCGTTCTCTCTCCCTCTTTGTCGCAAATAAAAAATATAATTTGAATAAAAGAAAAGGAAAGACGGAATGAAACTGCAAAAAAAAATTCAAAATGGAATGAATTGAAACAAAAAGGAAAATGAAACATGTAAACGGAAAGTAATGATACCGAACAAATGCAAAATGGGTTCGTCGATAAATCGACACATTCTGCTAGACCCTAAACAATTTTTTCATCAATCAACTTTGTGCGAGCGCTCGGTTGATTAAAAAAAAAATATACATTTCCAAATTACAACGATTTAGCAAAACTAGTCCCGTCGGACCAAGAACAAAAAGTTAATCAGCGTAACATGTTCATTAAATACTAATTTTATTTCATGCCATGATTTAGTGAGCGCTTAATTATAGAAATATTTTTATTGAAAATTCCCGATGTGTTTTTCGAAGACCAATACTACAGTCGTTTTTTTTTATTTCTATGAATGTTGAACTCGTTACCGAATTTTTATAAATCTTATGCTCATTATTAAATTTTTATTAATACGAAACTCGTGATAGATTTGTATAAAAATCAAACTACTTAAATATTGATAAAGAACAAATCTGCTTAAAAAATTGTATGAATATTAAAGTCGTTATAAAATTTTTGTAAATATTAAACTCGCGACATGTTGTGAGCCCACTTGATGTTTTTTTATACTTTCTCATACATCGGGTGTGTGTTGAAATGTAATCGAGGACCAACGAAAAGAACGTTCTCTCTGCTATTACCAACTGAGCGAAAGATTCACCGATGCAAGCTCTAATTGTTTTCATGGGGGTCTGGATCGGCAGGAAAACACACACATACACATATATATCTCTGTGTGTGTGTGTGTCTGTTCTTATATGGCGATGAAGATGCGCTGGAGGGATTTAATGGCCGCGATGCATTGGTCGATCAGAATGCCCCGTCACAGAGGGTGCCTCGTTTAAGCGTCTTTCTTTCTCCCCCCTCCCTCTCACTCTTGGTTGTCTCACGTGTTCATCCAATGACCGGTTGGTTGGCGCAATGATATGGGGACTCTGCGCAATTGCGGGACGCCCAGCCCATCCTGCTAATGTTCATTAACGAACAATAAAATAAAAATTGTTTCGGACGATTTAATGCTTGTCGAATAGAACTCGTGGTTGTAATTCACGAGGCTCCAGTATGCGGAGGACAATTGCGTCCAGAAGAAAAGACAGGCGCATCCGGGCAGGAGAGGAAGTGTAGTCTTGAGGATGAAACAAATCGCCTCGTAGGATTGTTTCGTGTGTCGAGGCACCCTACGATTGGATGTTAATGTCCCTGGAACCTGCGGCAAATGGTACCGGAAGCTTGAGGCAAAGGGTAACGGAAGCTTGCGGCAAATGCTACCGGAAGCTTGCAGGAAAATGGTACCGGAAGTGACCGGTAAATGGTACCTGAAACTTGCGGCAAATGGTACCGCAAACTTGCGGCGAATGGTACCGGCAGCATGCAGGAAAATGGTACCGGACGCTTGCGGCAAACGGTACCGGACGCTTGCGGCAAATGGTACCAGAAGTTTGCGGCAAATGATACCAGAAGCTTGCGGCAAAGGGTACCGCAACGTTGCGACAAATGGTATCGGAAGCTTGCAGGAAAATGGTACCGGAAGCATGTGGCAAATGGTACCGGAAGCTTGTGCCAAATGGTACCAGAAGTTGGCGGCAAATGATACCAGAAGCTTGCGGCGAATGGTACCGGAAGCTTGCAGGAAAAGGGTACCGAAAGCATGCGGCAAATGGTGCCGGAAGCTTGTGCCAAATGGTACCAGAAGTTTGCGGCAAATGATACCAGAAGCTTGCGGCAAAAGGTACCGCAACCTTGCGACAAATGGTATCGGAAGCTTGTGGCAAATGGTACCAGAAGTTGGCGGCAAATGATACCAGAAGCATGCGGCAAATGGTACCGGAAGCTTGTGCCAAATGGTACCAGAAGTTTGCGGCAAATGATACCGGAAGCTTGCGGCAAATGGTACCGGAAGCTTGCAGGAAAAGGGTACCGGAAGCATGCGGCAAATGGTATCGGAAGCTTGTGCCAAATGGTACCAGAAGTTTGCAGCAAATGATACCAGAAGCTTGCGGCAAATGATACCAGAAGCTTGCGGCAAATGATACCAGAAGCTTGCGGCAAATGGTACCGCAAACGTGCGACAAATGGTACCGTAAACTTGCCGCAAATGGTACCGCAAACGTGCGACAAATGGTACTGCAAACTTGCCGCAAATGGTACCGCAAACTTGCGGCAAATGGTACCGGAAGCTTTCAGGAAAATGGTACCGGAAGCATACGGCAAATGATACCAGAAGCTTGCGGCAAAGGGTACCGCAACCTTGCGACAAATGGTACCGGAAACATGCGGAAAATGGTACCAGATGCTTGTGGCAAATGGTAACAGAAGTTTGCGGCAAATGGTTCCAGAAGTTTGCGGCAAATGATACCAGAAGCTTGCGGCAAATGGTACCGGAAGCTTGCAGGAAAAGGGTACCGGAAGCTTGTGCCAAATGGTACCAGAAGTTTGCGGCAAATGATACCAGAAGCTTGCGGTAAAGGGTACCGCAACCTTGCGACAACTGGTACCGGAAGCTTGCAGGAAAAGGGTACCGGAAGCATGCGGTAAATGGTACCAGAAGCTTGTGCCAAATGGTACCAGAAGTTTGCGGTAAATGATACCAGAAGCTTGCCGCAAATGGTACCGCAAACTTGCGGCAAATGGTACCGGAAGCTTTCAGGAAAATGGTACCGGAAGCATGCGGCAAATGATACCAGAAGCTTGCGGCAAAGGGTACCGCAACGTTGCGGCAAAGGGTACCGCAACCTTACCGCAAGGGTACCGCAACAAATGGTATCGGAAGCTTGCAGGAAAATGGTGAAGGAAACATGCGGTAAATGGTACTGGAAGCTTGTGGCAAATGGTACCAGAAGTTTGCGGCAAATGATACCAGAAGCTTGTGGTAAATGGTACCGGAAGCTTGAAGGAAAATGATACCGGAAGCATGCGGCAAATGGTACCGAAAGCTTGTGCTAAATGGTACCAGAAGTTTGCGGCAAATGATACCAGGAGCTTGCGGCAAATGGTACCGCAACCGTGCGGAAAATGGTACAGCAAACTTGCCGCAAATGGTACCGCAAACTTGCGGCCAATGGTACCGGAAGCGTTCAGGAAAATGGTACCGGAAGCTTTCAGGAAAATGATACCGGAAGCATGTGGCAAATGGTACCGGCACACTCAGACACAGTGGTTCCAGTGGTTAGGGCAGGTGGACATGGGGCTAAGGTGTACATAGGGTAGTAAGTCGAAATTTCGTTCTTTTTTTTCAGAATAGGGCTCAGATATCCTCTCAACTTTTATCCTACGAATAAAATCTGTAAGATGCGTAGTTTTTGAGAGAAAAAATAATCAATTATTTTTCATATGGAAAAAAAGCACACTTAATTTTTTTTCGCAAATTGGATCAACTTGTCGCGTGTTTCGTTGTTACTATGTGGAAGCCCTAGTGATATTATACCAAAAAAGTAAAATATTCGCGTTCACTTGCGGCCACCCGAGAAATTTGAAGTTGAGAAAAAATGGTTTGTGGGTTTGTTGGGTTTCATTGAGTTGGTTGTTTCGCGAAGAGTTCTTATTTCTCCATATCTATTCTTGCATTTTCGTGTACTGCAGTATATTTCAATTGACTTTGTGAAGACCAAATTAATGAAAAATTACGGTTTAATTATTTTGTTCCACCATATTAAAGATTTTTGCTAAGGTAAAAGATAACATTTTTGGACCAAACAAGTTTTTAGATGGTATTGTTTGTTAATCACAGAGGCCGAGAACCCAAGATTACTTATTCATTCGTGCCGGTAACAATAAATTTGCAGGTGGCTAAGTGATGAGTGGTAAAGGGATTATCTTTTCTACTTATGTAGATCATAACATCAAACTTATAATGGCTGCTCACTAAAAATTAGTCATTTATTTATATCGTGTTTTGAAAATAAAGGAATAAGATTTACCCGTAATAGTTTTTTTTTTCAACGTAGATCTAAATCTTCACTTTAAATTAAATACGTACACGACCTTTTACCTTAGCAAAAATCTTGAAAATGGCAGAAAAAAATTATTAAAACGTAATTTTTCATTACTTTGATCTTCACAAAGTCGATAAAAATATACTGCAGTACACGAAAATGCGTGAATAGATATGGAGAAATAAGAACTCTTCGCAAAACAAGCAAAACAATGTTTTTAAAATATAATATCACCAGGGCTACCACATAGTACCAACAAAACAAACGACAAGTTCATTCAATTTCAGAAAAAAAATTAAGTATTTGTTTTTTCATACAAAAAATAATTGATATTTTTTTTTCTTAAGAACTACACATCCTACAGATTTTATTCATAGAATAACAGTTGTCAGGATATTTGAGACCTAATCTGTAAAAAAAAATCCCACCTTTTTCGGAAATGTAATCACTGTGCGGCAGTGTCCAATAAACGGTACAGGTACCATCCAGTACATGGTACCCGAAGTATCCAGTGAATAATCCGGTAAACGTAGCTGGAAACATCGGGTTCATGGCAGCGGAATCATCCGGTTGATCTTACTGGTACCATCTGGTAAATGGTACCGGAATTATCCGGTAAATGGTACGAGAATCATTCGGTGAATGGTACCACAACCATGTGGTAAATGGTACCGGAACCATCCAGCAAATATTACTGGAAACGATGGCAACACAATTTGGCAAGCGTTACTGAAATCACACGGTCATTATTAAGGGGTCTTAACACTTTACACGCTAAAAAAAGCTATTTTTGTGAATCTTTTTTATAGGTTTATATTATAGATATTGATATAAAAGTTGTTTAACTTAAAGCGTTACCCCCACTTGTAGCGCAAAAAAGGCCTTTTTCATGAATTTTTTTAAAGAAAACTACGAAACTTTTTTAATCGATCAATATACCATCTTAAAGAACTTACAGTAATTTTTTTATTGAAAAATATTACATTGTTTAATGGCAAATGGCAGTCAATGAAATAATGTTTTTATATACACGGTTTGCGGTGACTAACATTGTGGCGAAGTGGAACATCTGAAGAAAAAAATGCGGATGGATTTAGTCAAATATAAGTATAAACTAGTCTTTAATCGAAGGATTTTAAAAAATATTCATTTTTCACAAAATGGCGGACAGTCAAAGTCCGCCGATTTTAACAACATTTTTGTTAAAATGTTGTTAATTTTTTTTACCAAAAAAAATTTGTTAAAATTTTTTTTAACAAAAGAAAATTGTTAAAATTTTTTTTAACAAAAAAAATTGTTAAAATTTTTTTAACCAAAAAAAATGTTAAAATTTTTTTTAACAAAAAAATTTTTTTTAACAAAAAAATTTTTTTAAAAACATTTTATAATAATAATTTTTTATAATAAACATTTTATAATAATAATAATAATAATAATTTTATAATTTTTATATAAAAATAATTTTATAATTTATATAATTTTTATAATAAACATTTTATAATAATAATTTTTTAAAACGGCCGATTTAAAAAAAAAAACGGCCGTTTTTTGGCTATAAAACGGCCATTTTTTTCGAAAAAAAAATCGAACGATTAAAGACTACATTCTTATGTATTAAATAAGCCTGCAAAATTTCAAGAAGATCGGTTCATTAGTGTTCGAGTAATCTTGGTCACCGACTTCAGAAATGCCATTTTGAGAAAAACGCGTTTAAAGTTTCTCTTTCAACGCGGATTCTTCTCTTTCAACGCTCATATCTCAGTCAATTTTGTTCGGATCGACTTGAATTTTTCAGGACATATTCTCAGATACTTATACTTCAAAAGAATGCAATAAAAAACATCGATTTTTTCAAAATCGCCAGTCGAGGTAACCCCTTAATAAATACACTTTCGAAATACATTGAAAAAAAAAATTATGTATTTATGTAACCCAAACAAACTTTAAACGCGTTTTTCTCGAAATAACGTTTTTCGACGGCTTGTTGATAAAATATTCGAAACTACTGAACCGATCCTTATGAAATTTTAACCACATATTCTTTACAACGCTACCTATAGCGCGTATCAAGGATTTTTTAAATTTTGATATTTACTACTTTTTCTGCAAAAAAACGGTGAAAAAAACACGTTTTGGTTTTTTTTTTTCGAAAAATGTCCGCCATTTTGTTATTATTGCATATATCAAAAATCTAAAACCGTTTGATTTATTGTTTCGGATTATCCATCTCCATGATTTCATCAACAGCGCAGTCCTACAATTTTTTCAGGACATTTTTGTAACTCCCATTTTTGTCTCTAAATAGTGACTTAAGTAAATAATTTTTTTTTTTTCAAATGTATTTCGAAAGTGTATTTTTTAAGTGTAACAACTTTTATATCAATATCTCTAATATAAACCTATGAAAAAAATCATGAAAATAGCCTTTTTTCGCATCTAAAGTGAGAAGACCCCTTAATGCGGAAAAAAAATCACCGGAACCACGGGACCTAAGCTCTACCGGAAGTGACTACCAATGTGGACCGCTCCGAAAAGTGTCTCTTTTAACTTTATTGTTCTCGTGTGCACGATTGAATTGATGGTCTCCCAATGCATTGCAATTATTATTATTATTATTATTTCCATAGTATTATTACGAATTGAACGATTCTGACAGAGTTTCGTGGCAATGCGAGACCGCTCGTTTTATTGCAGGTGTAAAGGGCTCGGATTTATATCGCTCTCGCTCCATTTCGTCTTTTGCTTGGCACATAATATGCGCTGTTCGAGTATACGTGTATACGAATATTCCGGATACGCATATACGCACTGTCGACATGCACGAGTGCGGCATTCCTGCATTCATGACCACCCCCCGCCCCCCCGCCTTCTTCTTGCCGCCGAGCAATCTACCGGCTATTACCGTCGGTTCAAAGGTCTCTAAATCATATTTTATGCAACGTTACTCGCTCAATACCGCCAATAGTCATAAATGTAGCTGCGCGGTGCGATGCCGCTTTTGCCGTAAGCTCCTCTCCAGGCTCCTGGGCTGCATAGGTGAATCTCTTCGAGTCGATTACGGTCGGGGAGCTCCGGTATGTTTTTCTTGACTTTGATTTCTCCCCGAATGTTTTCATATTTGTATTATATCTAAATTACTATTACAATTTTTACTTTTAATTTGAAATTGTTATTGCAATTTTTACTTTAGATTTGAAATTGCTATTACAATTTTTACTTTTAATTGCAAATTACTATTACAATTTTTACTTTTAATTGGAAATTACTATTACAATTTTTACTTTCAATTGAAAATTACTATTACAATTCAATTTAAAAAAATTGAATTAATATAAATTAATTTGACTATTCACATAATATAATAATGATAATTATATTATGCAATGTATACAAAAATTAATCGATATTAACATTACACGTATTATTTTTATTGTTAAAAGTCTGTATAGATCCTTGAGATCCAAGGATGCCATGTAATTTCCAGGTGAAAGTAATTTGATAGCGATCCTGATGTCCTCCATTTTGAAGTGCATAGTTTTAACCATCTAGTTGAGATTTAAGAGATTCAGAATAAATCGTTTGGCGCCCGAAGCTTTTCCAATTGAGAAATATCCCGAGAGAAATCGGTCAGGTATCGATTTACATATTTCCATCGCACCCTTCCTTATCAAATTCTTCATGGATAAAAAAAAATTCTTTGGGTTTGTATTTAATGTTTTCAGGTTATTATTACACTCTAATATTATTATATTGTCATATAATTATATAATATAATTATATAATATAATTATATAATATAATTACATAATTACATAATATAATATTATATAACACATATAATTACATTATATAATCTATACAAATAAAACAGTTTGTTTGAAAAAAATTCACGTCAAATGTACAATAATGTACTTTTGTGTTATATTATTTTATGTTTATTGTATTGTTTTATCTAAATCAATATGAACATCATATAATTTAACTTTCGTAGTAAAATTAGATATGAGCTAACTTTACTATTCGCATAATTTAATAACCTCAATTTTAATATGTTTTGTGATGTATAATAAAATATATAAATTAATATGGACATTATAGGTACCTATTATATTTATTCTTGACATTATTACCGATGAAAAAAAAATTCTTCGAGGTTTTAAGTTTATTCTTGTAAGCATATTATTGCATTTTAACATTATTACACTATTATTTAATAATATTATAGTATTCTTGCATAGTTATATTATTTTATTACTATACTCTTATGTGGTTATGTTAAGGTGCCTTCTCACTTTAGACGCCAAAAAGCCTGTTTTCATGCATTTTTTTGATAGGTTCATATTATAGATATTGGTATAAAAGTTGTTAAACTTAATAAAAACACTGTCGGAATACATTAAATTTTTTATTATGTATCCATGTAACGTAAACAAACTTTAAACGCGTTTTTCTCGTAACAAAGGTTTTCAACGGCTTGTTGAAAAAATATTCGAAACTACTGAATCGATCCTTATGAAATTGTAACCACATATTCTTCACAACTATAGCTATAGCGCATATCAAGGATTTTTTAAATTTTGATATTTACTATTTTTTGCCAAAAACGGTGAAGAAACACTTTTTTTGTTTTTTTCGAAAAATGTCCGCCATTTTGTTATTTTTGCACATATGAAAAATCGTATGATATGCGCTATAGCCATTAACATACTGAATCTAAAACCGTTTGATTTTTTGTTTCGGATTATCCATCTCCGAGATTTTAGGACATTTTTTAACTACCATTTTCGTCTAAAATAGTGACTTAAATAAATAAAATAAATATTTAGTGATTTCGAAAGTGTATTTATGAGGTGTAACAACTTTTATATAAATATCTATAATATAAACTTATCAACAAAATTCATGAAAACAGCCTTTTTTAGGGTCTCAAGTGAGCAGACCTCTTATAATATAAAAAATTGGTGTAACATAACATTTGAAAAAAAAAAATTAATTCCACAATTTGCATGTTTTTCATTGCTCTATTATTAATTTTTTTCGTTCTGAAAAAAGTATTTTCGCTTCGTTCAATTTTCTATTTTTTCGTGGCACGTCTCAAGGAAAGAAGAGCGTCGACGACGTACGTGACGTCAAACGGTGACACGAACAGTTCTATCGTCTTACCGAAATCCTTCGGACGTTTTTTCTCGTTCTTTATTATCGCGCACGGTCACCGCGTTCACCTCGTGGATATCTCTTGGATCTGTCACGTTTAAACGTCCGGCTTACTAGTCCGAACGTTTCAACCTAGGGGCACGGAGCAGAATTCGCTTTCACTATTTTACTACCAACATTTTAACATTTTGATGTATCATTTGAGGTACTTTTACGAGCCTTTGTATATTCCGAGCAATTCAGGAATGCTCTTCCAATGGGGTCCCGGGAGGCTCCTTCATCTTGCCGAAATTTTCACGTAAAACTGTTGGGCCTGGGACGGGCCTTCACAGTTAGCCTCTCTAGAATATTGGGCCGTGAGTATTTACCAATGAGGTGCTTTTGTAGAAATGATAAGAAAGGCCCAATATCGGCCAACAGAGCCAACAATTATTGGGCCAATGATTTCATTCATTGTAGCGCCAATGTTGGTGATTGCACTTGGCCCTATGTGGGCCCTCTTAAAGGGCCTATGTAGAAATTGACCACTGGCTCTATGATGGGCCTTCACAGTTGGTCTATCTAGAAGTTAGTCTATCTAGAATATTGGGCCGTGACTTTGTTTGGGTTTGTTTGGGTGCGTGATAAATATTCAACCTATATCGGGCCAAGATTGGCCCGAGATTGGTCCTTATGGATACATATGTCATGGAATAACCTTGAAATAAAATGTGATTTGCGTATATGACAGGTACCAAAATTGGCATATTTTACTTACTTATGTTGGTTATTTACAAATGCCAATAATAGGCCAAGACTTGATTACAAAAACTGAACTACAAAATATAGACGATTAATATATGACATGCCAGTTATTTGTCTATTCTGGCACAATATACAGATAATGAATAACCCAAGGCTTAAATAAAGTAAAAGCAGGTATGGTCTCACCCACTTAGCCAATAAAGGGCTTAGATTAATTAAATGTAATTTCCAGTATTTTAGCATTGCCAGTTATAAAATTGGCAAATTATGATGAACTATCACGGCTGTTTATTGGTTTTAACAGATGGGCCCGGATAGGTTTTAGTAATGGGCTGATATTGTGCCAGTTCTCAATTTATAACGGAACAATAATGGGCCAATATAATTGGAAGTACTTCAGCATCACCAGTTTAAAAATTGGCAAATATTGTGTATCTATCATGACTGTTTAATGAATTTAAAAGATGGGCCATGATAGGTTTTAACTATGGGCCGATATTGTGTCGGTTTTCAATTTGGAATGAGACAATAATGAGCCAAGGTAGTAGCCAGTATTTTAGGATTGCCAGCTTTAGGATTGGCAAATTTACGTTAACTATCACTGCTGTTTATTGGTTTTGAAAGATGGGCCAGGATAATCTTTAGTAATGGGCCGATATTGTGCCGGTTCTCAGTTTATATCGGGACAATAATGGGCCAATATTATTTCCCTTTTGTTGGCTTATACGATGGTCCCAATATAGGCCTGATCGTAACATTGGGCAACTCATGGCAACCTCTACATGGGATGTGAATAATAAACGATCATACACTCTTTACAAAAATTAAGGGAACAGCAAGATTTCACAAAAAATGATTGGTTCTTGACTAGCTGTAACTTCGTGAAAAATTGTCGTATCGTAAAAATAAAAATGGGGTTTTAAAGCTAGAAATCTCTAGTTTACGAATCACAGCGGTCAATTTTTATTTAAGCAACACGCTCGGCGTGAATCTAATAAATAGCGCGAGGCGAAAATTTTCGATTTTTTTCTTCTAAACCGTCCACGGGCTCAACAAAATTTTTTCGAGCTTGATCAATACTGGAGTCTTTTAGCCTGATTCTTCAGCTTTAGAACAGTATTTTTTACACCTCTGTACGACCATTTGTCGTTGAGATATCGGCGTTTGAAGAAAAAGGAGCTTTTTCGTAGATCATCAATATCTCATGAACAAATGACCGCACAGCGAGCTAAAGGTGGGTTTCGTAAACTGGAATAAATTCTCTAAAAGCACTTTTAGAAACTGTTACTTTAGAGACATTTTTTCAAACCTTAATATTGATTTAAAAAATTACGAAAAAATGACTTTTTTTCCCGTTTTGCAAAATCCACGTCAACTTTGGTAATATTGCGAAAATGACTCATGTTTCAAGTTTTTTTTGTTCAATACATGCCCAAAGACCCCCAACAATTTAAAATTGATCGGCTCATCCGTTTTTGAGACCGTGGACGATTTTGAAAAGAATAAAATTTCGAAAAATGTTGTCTCTCGCTATTTCTTAGATTCACGCCGAGCGTGTTGTTAAGAAAAATGTTTACCAGTGAGATTCGTAAACTAGAGATTTCAAGCATTAAAACCCCATTTTTTTTACGTTCCGACCATTTTTCACGAAGTTACAGCAATTCAAAAATTAATGAATAAATTTTGAAATTTTGGTGTTCCCTTAATTTTTGTAATGAGTGTATATTGTTTTGCAGATTTTGGAGACTTCGTACTATTCAATGTATACAGGGCGTCCCTCTTATCTCTGCCACTCGAAATAACTCGGCAATTATCGGTCACGAAAACATTTTCCACGCAAAAGTTGTACGGTGTGAAGGGGGCCATCAAATGCGGCCAATTTTTTTTTATTTCCGTAGAGCCGCTGACACACAGTGGAGGTCACCTCCACTTTTTAAAATGGAACGGCACATTTTTATTTTAACCACCTTGTGGAGCACCTTAAGCCGCATAAAAAACATTAGGGAGTGAAAGTCATTGAAGGTCATTGAAGGTCACCTATTAAAATGAAATATCATCATTTGTATCATCGATGCTGACCTTGAATGACCTTGAACGACTTTGACCCCCGAATGTTTTTTATGCATCTTGAGGTGGTTCACAAGATGGTCAAAACAAATTGCACCATTCCATTAAAAAAAGTGGAGGTGACCTTCACTGGACGTCAGCGCGTCCATTGGAAAAAAAAATATTGGTCGTATTTGATGGCCCCCTTCACACCGTACAACTTTTGTCCGGAACATTTCTTTGTGACGTCGATAATTATCGAGTTACTTCGGGTGGCAGAGATAAGAGATCAGCTCTATTTTTTTTCCATTCTCTCACCTTCCAATTATCTCCTTCCAGAAGACAAAAAAAAATCGCAAAAGCTGCGAGCGGTCGAAAAATATTTAGAAATCGCTCAAGCCTCCTAAACATTCAAATTTCAATTAAAAAATCTTTTTTTTTCACCCACTTCTCACCCATGAATTTGACGCTTTATGATTTTTTTATTTATCCTGTCCTGCCAATGAATATTTAGTGGCCGCTCAAGAGCTTCGAAATGTTCAATTTTCGCCAATTTTTTTTACTATTCTCATTCATAAATTTGACGCTTTGTAAAATTTTGAAACAATGAATCCTTTTTTCTTTAGAAACAGATTTTTCAAATTTTACCTCACACTTCTAACCCAATAATTATAATCTTTGTTCTCATAAAATAATTCTTTAAAGCTCGTGTCCGTAAGCAAAATTATAGGTCGTGTTATTCGTAAAACTGAAATGGCAGCTGTTTTCCGTGCATCGTAATACGTCCCACAGTGGGTCACGTTAGTCAAACTGCGGACCAATCGTAGCTGTACTCTGTGACGAGCGACGCCATAATACAATAAGACATAATAATACATAATAACACGTATCGTCTAATTGGCGTTTGTTACAAATTATCATAATAAATTATTCAGAAAATGCAACACTTTGCTGTTTATTTTATTATTATGCTACAAGGAATTATAGTGCATGCGAGATTTATTTTTTGGCGGAAATTGCAAATTTCGAAAACCTCGAGCGACCACTCAATAATCATTGGCCGACTAGAGCTTTCGAGATGTTATTTGTAAAATTATAAAGCGTAAAATTCATGGGTGAGAAGTGGACGACAAAAACGATTTTTCAAAGAAAATTTGAATTTTTAGGAGGCTTGAGCGACCTCTACATATTTTTTTACCGCTAGCAGCTGAGGCGATAATTTTTTTTTCTTTAAATACGATAAGTGAATGGTGAGAAGGAGGAAAAAAATAGAGCTCAAATTTGTTTATCAATTATTTTTTTATTAATTCACCTACGTCGGCGTAAATTTCGATTAACGTCTCTTTCGCTGGATATGTTTTGCAATTATTGTTATTCCATTGCTGGTGGCTCTCCAAAATATGTGCAAATTTTTAAAACATTTTAGTTACTGGGTTAGTAAAAAACGATGTTTGTTTGAAAGAAATCGTTCTTGAGGAAATACTCGTTTTTTCATTTTTCAAAAAAAAAAAAAAATCCACACTATTGTGAGGAGTGTCTCCAATATTTTCTCTCGCGTTTGAAGCTAAAAAATATTGTGTTTTGAATGCAATTTTTTCTCGTGAACGTCGTTAGCCTTTAAAAAATTCACTTCGCTCATTAAATTCGATCAATGATTAATTACTATGTTGAGAATTATTTTACAAATTATTATATTGATCATCATTTCATTAATTACTACATGAATAATTATTTTACTAATGACTATGTTAATCATTATTTTATGAATTGTTATCAAATACATTTTGTATACTAAAAAATATACGAATGACGATTATATATAGCATGATTGATATTTCATTTCAATCGATGAAATAAATTAGGCAACATTTGTAGAAGTGGACAAAAGTTCTCGAAAAATGGAAAAACGAATGATAAAAACATTATTGGAGAGTTGAGAACGAGGTTTAACGCAAATAATATCGAGAGATGTTTCGTATCTACACTTATCGTCATTAACCAATGTACATATCTGTCTTTATCAATTTCCATGTATGATATATATGTAGGAGGATGCAGTCGTTCTCGTGATGATGCAATAATCGTTCTCATACGTAGAAATTCGTGGGTGTATTGGAATTGCGTGTATATAAATTCACGTGGGTTGTATTCGCACGGTTCAAGTAAAGATACGTACATCGAACTGACATGTTTATACGAGAGAAATTTTCTTGAGAAAATCCCAATCGAGTCTGTACTTTCGTTTGTTATATCAGACGTAAACTGTTTATGCATATAATGGACGAGCCTGGGCATGAATTATTGAAATTCTATTTTACAAATGAAGTACTTCTGTTCGGTTCTAAAATCAATGTACTTTCAATGTACAATTACAATTAATTACATTTTCTGTACTTTTACAATCAATTACAATTCATGTACTTGACCAATTAATTACGATTAATATACATATACAATTAATTACATTTTCTGTACTTGTACAATTAATTACAATTCACGTACTTAAACGATGACTGACATTAAATGTAAATTTACAATTAATTGCGTTAGATTTTACAAATCATGTACTCCTTCCAGAATTAATAAAATTGTGTTAAAATTAGATTTCTTCGATTTGATTGTTGGTGTAACCAAATTTACAAATGATCTTTACTTATCTGCTTAGGAAATAATAAGTAAATGCGCGAGAATATAGATCCACAATTGTCGAAGAAGATAAGTTTATTACGTGTATAAAGAATAATGATTCGGCGTAAGAATGTTCTCCCTTTGAAACTTGACTTGCCATTTTTTTGTAAAAACAAATAATCTTTTCGAACGTAGCAGTACTAATATTATTTTTCGGTAAAAAAAAGAAGGAAAAGTATTTATATTGTTTCTAACATAACCAGGTTGGTTTTTTTCAAATAATGTGCAATGCCTTGGAAGACGTCTCTCCTATTAAAAAAGCTGAAAAATCGATTTTTTCCGTAAGTGAAGATTCACGAATTCTTAACGAAAAATGATATACGGTTGAACCACGATATAATAAATGTCTAGGGAAGTTCATTATATCGAGTTTTCCGTATTTTGAGGTTTCGTCATATCGAGATCATGCTCCTCAAAATGTTAAAAAAAAATATATATATATAAGTATTATAAATATAGGAATATTTTTTAAAGAAAGAATGGTTTATATTAAAACGACTTTTACAAGCAATTAGCAATTGGAGCATAATGTATGTTATTGCGTCGTGTCGGGGGTCTATCGGAAGGGCCCATGTAGAGATTGACCGTTGGGCCTGGGACGGGCCTTCACAGTTAGCCTTTCTAGAATATTGGGCCGTGAGTATTTACCAATGAGGTGCCTTTGTAGAAATGATAAGAACGGCCCGATATCGGCCAACAGAGCCAGCAATTATTGGGCCAATGATTTAATTCATTGTAGCGCCAATGTTGGTGATTGCACTTGGCCCTATGTAACCTCTTAAAGGGCCTATGTAGAAATTGACCACTGGCTCTATGATGGGTCTTCACAGTTGGTCTATCTAGAAGTTAGTCTATCTAGAATATTGGGCCGTGAGTTTGTTTAGGTTTGTTTGGGTGCGTGATAAATATTCAACCTATATCGGGCCAAGATTGGCCCAAAATTGGTCCTTATGGGTACATATTTCATGGAATAACCTTGAAATAAATTGTGATTTGCGTATATGACAGGTTTCAAAATTGGCATATTTTACTTACTTATGTTGGTTATTCACAAATGCCAATAATAGGCCAAGACTTGATTACAAAAACTGAACTACAAAATATAGACGATTAATATATGACGTGCCAGTCATTTGCCTATTCTGGCACAATATACAGATAGTGAATAAACCAAGGCTTAAATAAAATAAAAGCAGGTATGGTCTGACCCACTTAGCCAATAAAGGGCTTAGATTAATTAAATGTAATTTCCAGTATTTTAGCATTGCCAGTTTTAAAATTGGCAAATTTCGACGAACTATCACGGCTGTTTATTGGTTTTGAAAGATGGGCCAGGATAATCTTTAGTAATGGGCCGATATTGTGCCGGTTCTCAATTTATGACGGGACAATAATGGGCCAATGTAATTGCTTGTATTTTAGCATTACCAGTTTTTCAATTGGCAAATACAGTTCAACCATCACGGCTATTTATTGGTTTTAAACGATGGGCCGATATTGTGCCGGTTTTCAATTTATAACGGAACAATATTGGGCCAATGGAATTGTCAGTATTTTAGTATCCCCAGTTTTTAAATTTGCAAATTTAGATTAACTATCACGGCTGTTTATTAGTTTTTAAAGATGGGCCAGGACAGGCTTTTGGGATGGGCCGATATTGTGCCAGTTTTCATTTTGGAGCGGAACAGTAATGGGCCAATATTATTTCTCTTTTGTTGGCTTATGCGATGGTCCCAATATTGGCCTGATCGTAACATTGGGCAACTCATGGCAACCTCTACATGGGATGCAGCATTTGATCGTAACCCAAACATCCGACTGCTGTTTGGGTTTGTTTCGGTTTGTCCGGCACAAATGTGCCATGCCTTGAAAGACGTCTCGCCGATTGCGAAAGCTGAAAATCGAATTTTTCCGTAATTGAAGAGTCACGAATTGTTAACAAAAAATGATATGTTCCAATTTTTGTTTGTTTTTTTTTCAAAATTTTACACAGGTGCAATGAGTTTTTGACAATCCGCGATACTTTTTGACGCGCCTCGGGTTATTTCGCGTGGTGGCTCGGTGAGTTGGCGGAAAATCCATCGGGTCATAACTCGAGGAGCGCGTATAAGTGCACACAGGCACATTGAGAACGTATAGCGAGGGTATAGCCAGATGTCAGGACCTGAAATTTGTTCTGATAAAATTTTACTGCCGCGGACGATAGTCACGCGTCGGAGCGAGCCAGAAGGCGATAAGGCAAGGTCGGTAACCGACCCTCGTCCCACAACCCGAGACCCGCCACCGTCCACTCGCGGGAGACTCCGGTAGCCTCGTGTCCGTGCAGTCACTGGCCTTACCTACTTACCTCTCGGCCAGAATCGCCCTCTGCGACGCGATACAACGGGTGTTGCGATTTCCACTCACGGCTCCCGCACACCTCAACGGGCACGTCACCTCGGAACGTTCCTCGCTAACCTTAAGGGGGAAGACACCTTTAGACGAGAAAACAAAATTGTTGATTTTCATGACTTTTCGTTAAAAGGAGAGATTTCTTCAACATTTTATCATTACTTTGGGCCGTTGCATGGTATTGGAAAAAAAAATTAATCTTTGAAAATGGAGGTTATTTACGGTCTTCTAAACGGGTTGCGGTGAATGTTGTCAGACGGCGTGACACGTAGCGTCGGCGGGGTTGGTCTGAAAAAAAAACAACGAAGATTTTTCTTTCGTTGACACTCATACACAGAATATGAACCATAAAAATGTGAGGAATGTTGAAAATCGGTGAAATCGTATGCTTCAAAACAAAAAGATTGCATTTTCTGAAAAAAACTGATTACATTTTGCAAAAAAAATACTTTAAAAAAAATTTGGCGATTTCTTATATAAGTGACTTTTCCGTAAAATGAGTTTGTTTGGGTTTGATCCAAACAAGGCCAAACAAATTTTTGGTAATTCTTTAGATATGTGACTTTTCCGAAAAATGAGTGTGTTGGGATTTGTTTGTTTGGTTTCAACCTACTTTTGGGTCCAATCATTTTTGGTAATCCTTTAGATAAGTGATTTTGCCGTAAAATGAGTTCGTTTGGGTTCAACCCAAACAAAAAAAAACGCAACCAACTCCCCAAACAAACAAACCGACACAAACTGAGTTTTCGGAAAAGTCACTTATCTAAGGAATTACCAAAAATGTTTGGACCCAAAAATGAATTGAACTCAAACAAACAAACCCGAACAAACTCATTTTTCGGAAAAGTCACTTATGCGAAGAATTGCCAAAAGTTTCAAAAACATTTCGGATCATGTTTTAGACAATGAGATGAGAAAAATTGATACCAAATTTCAGCAGAATTGGTCGAATAGTTTTTTTAGCTTTACGTGACGGCAGTTTTGAAAATGCAGTTTTGAAGACCATACCGTACATCCGTCATTTCTAAAGATTAATTTAAAAAAAAACATCATGTAGCAAAATTCAGCCAAAAGTAGTAATAAAACATACTTTGATTCTCAAAAATGGTGAAGTAATATTTCCTTTAAAAAAAAACGAAAATCAGAAAATCTTTTCCTCGCCTGAAGGTATTCCGCCCTTAACCTCGTAAAAGTCGTTCCCAATGCTTTGCCAATACTGAGAAATTTCGAAAAATGAATCTGCAGCTTGTAAACCTTGGAAAAAATATTTTTATTCGTTCTGATAATACTCTCTTATTATTATCGCACACAGAAAAAAGCTTGAAACTCCGTCAAATAATTATTTCAAACGACGACAAAGCGGCCTTAATTTTTCTGCACGGACACCCTATACGTCCGTACACGGGGGGTCTCTCTTTTTCCACTTCGTTTTATCGCGAGACATATTCATTTTTCCATGGTAACGACGAATGCCGCAACACTAAAATAAATAACACTTTCTGCAAATATCACCCCGAGAGTATGAGAGTGACATTTACAGAAATGATTTTAAAAAAACCCCAGCGGAAAAAAAAACAAAATGTAAAGTGATAGAAAGAAAACTTGCGTGTGAGTTGAGAGATTAGTTAGCAGGTCGCTCTTGTCACTCGTTGCATGCTGCATTTTCAACGAGTAGTGAACTCGGTGGGGTTGCCTACCTGTACCCGACGATCAGGCTGATACCGATCCAATGGGTTGACTTTAATTAGTCTGCTAGGATCAAGTCACGAGAACAATATTAAAATATACATAAATATATATTTAAGCAAAAACGCAGACAATATTCTTGAAAATTGCAAAATCGATTGGCATTTGTATATGCATACAGTCAATAAGTATAAAATATATATAATGTGTTTAAAAATACCGATTCTTTTATTTTATTCCATATTAACGATGACGTAGTCAACGAACAGGATTAATTTCGAATTTCAATTTCTTGCTGGCATAGGTTCTTTTTCATAAATAATAAATGATAAATGATACTAAATTTAATAATACTATTTCAATGAATTATAATATTATAATATTTATTATACGACGATAGTAGTTTATTAATAATATAAATTATAAGACATTATTTATTTGTTTAAAAAATACTAATTTAATAAATGATACTAAATTCAAAACGTATATTTGTATAATAGCTGTAAATCTAATGTATTCAATTTATTATTGACGTTTAATATGTTTCATTTAGTATGGATATTGAATTTTCTTGTGTGCTTAATTCATGATTTATGTTTTTGTTTTTCGTTTCAATGGTTATAAATTCAGGCACATTAATTTAAAAAAATATGTATCATACAATATGTTCAGTTCATTTTATTCAATTAATATGTAAATTGAATATATTTAATTTATTCTCGACATCGAATCTTCTGTGCTTAATTTATTAATTATTAATTCTTCCCTTTTACCAAATAATAAATTAAATATACTAATCCTATAACTTTTATAAAAATATATATACAGTGAAACTTCAGTTATACGTTTTTCAAGAGGTACATTGAATATGACGTATAAGTGAGAATAACATAGAAGTGAAATACAGTATGTATCTGAAACTCTTTAACATTTGAAAATGGCGATTGGTGTATAATTCCCGATGTTTTTCAATAGCATTACCTCTATTAGGTTGATATTTGGTTTGCCAATTGAAATTTTGATTGGTTTATAACACAACTTATTTTTTAATTTAATTTATTTTTTACTTTCCAAGGTATTATATTATAATTTTTATAATTGAGTAATGAGCCAACTCAAGTTTTTGCACTTCCGTTTTGAACTTTTTTTAAGGCGTCTTCTCACTTTAGACGCTAAAAAAGGCTATATTCATGATTTTTTTTATAGGTTTATATTATAGATTTTGACATAACAGTTGTTACACTTAATAAATACACTTTCGAAGTACATAAAAACATTTTTTAATGTAGTTATGTAACCCAAACAAACTTTAAGGGCGTTTTACTCGAAACAACAATTTTTTTAGGACATTTTTTTAAGGGGCTATACCAGTGTGACGCTTTCAAAAACACCATTTTTTGCCTTTTTTGACAGTTTATACTTTTAAGAATATCCTGTAACAATTTCAAGGCCGTATCTCTATCATTTTATCTTCCAAAAATCGATAGTTAAATCTTTAAACGCGTTTTTCTCGAAACGAGATTTTTCAAATTTGCTGACATTGTAACTCAAAGAGCAATTATCCGATCGACTTGAAATTTGAACTGAGTACTCTTGAATATATTTACTCTACAATGACGCAGGATATCGTTGATTGGATGCAAAATGATGATTCGCATTGAAAAAAACGACCATTTTATAAGTAAGAAAACAGACATTTTTAGACAGTTTAACGACATTTTTTTCTTTCTTAGGTTTCAGCTACTCAATCGGCCGGAATCATGTCAGCAGCGGAGGAATCTTTTTTTTGCGCCTCCGAAGGCAGCGCATAAGTCGCTTGGATCTCAATATTTTTCTATGAAAAAAATATGTAATATAGGTCAAATATAGCCAAATATATTCTTAATTTTTCAAAACATTTAATTGAATACTTTTCTTTCAAAAGATTTCCGAAAATCACCCAAATTTTCGGCGTTGACACTGGTATAGCCTCTTAACTACCATTTTCGTCTATAAGTAGTGACTTGAATAAATAATTGTTTTCTTTTATCTATTCAGAAAGTGTATTTATTGAGTGTAAAACGTCAAAACGTCAAAGCTTTGACGCTTTGACGTTTTAGACTAATGAATAACAGACAGGTTCGTATTGATAACAGATATGTAATTACAGTACATGCATACATAGTCGAGGTCAGAAACATCAAAACATCAAATCATTAAAGAAAACATCAAAACGCAGTCACATGAAATTTTCTCCGGCTAGAGAATATCACGTGTGATTCCCATGGAGAGGTTGCCATGAGTTGCTCAATGTTACGATCAGGCCAATATTGGGACCATCGTATAAGCCAACAAAAGAGAAATAATATTGGCCCATTACTGTTCCGCTCCAAACTGAAAACTGGCACAATATCGGCCCATCCCAAAGCCTGTCCTGGCCCATCTTTAAAAACTAATAAATAGTGATAGTTGAACTAAATTTGCCAATTTAAAAACTAGGGATACTAAAATACTGACAATTCCATTGGCCCAATATTGTTCCGTTACAAATTGAAAACCAGCACAATATCGGCCCATCGTTTAAAACCAATAAATAGCCGTGATGGTTGAACTATATTTGCCAATTTAAAAACTGGTAATGCTAAAATACAAGCATTTACATTGGCCCATTATTGTCCCGTCATAAATTGAGAACCGGCACAATATCGGCCCATTACTAAAGATTATCCTGGCCCATCTGTCAATACCAATAAACAGCCGTGATAGGTCAACGAAATTTGCCAATTTTAAAACTGGCAATGCTAAAATACTGGAAATTACATTTAATTAATCTAAGCCCTTTATTGGCTAAGTGGGTCAGACCATACCTGCTTTTATTTTATTTAAGCCTTGGGTTATTCACTATCTGTATATTGTGCCAGAATGGGCAAATAACTGGCACGTCATATATTAATCATCTATATTTTGTAGTTCAGTTTTTGTAATCAAGTCTTGGCCTATCATCGGCATTTGTGAATAACCAACATAAGTAAGTAAAATATGCCAATTTTGAAACCTGTCATATACGCAAATCACAATTTATTTTAAGATTATTCCATGAAATATGTATCCATAAGGACCAATTTTGGGCCAATCTTGGCCCGATATAGGTTGAATATTTATCACGCACCCAAACAAACCCAAACAAACTCACGGCCCAATATTCTAGATAGACTAACTTCTAGATAGATCAACTGTGAAGGCCCATCATAGAGCCAGTGGTCAATTTCTACATAGGCCCTTTAAGAGGGCCCACATAGGGCCAAGTGCAATCACCAACATTGGCGCTACAATGAATTAAATCATTGGCCCAATAATTGTTGGCTCTGTGGCCGATATCGGGCCGTTCTTATCATTTCTACAAAGGCACCTCATTGGTAAATACTCACGGCCCAATATTCTAGAAAGGCTAACTGTGAAGGCCCGTCCCAGGGCCAACGGTCAATCTCTACATGGGTTAACGTATAACAGAAAAAACGAACCTCGAAACCGACGCTGGGGAATATAATGAATACCGTATAAGCGCGAAAAATGTACAAGTGAAAAACGCAGCAATTAAACTTTATTACCATCTTTATGAACGGAATCTGCCGGAGCTAGAAAAATGGCACGTATAAATTTAAAAAACGTATAAATGCAAAACGTATAAACGAGGTTTCACTGTATACATATAAAGATTGTAAATTTATTACGTTTAATTTATTATTTACGAAGAAAAAAACGATGCCATCGACAAATTAAATTTCGATATTCAGCTCGTTCCCCAACGCGGTAATTATCATTATGAAATATTTAAAACAAAACATTTGCTGTTTGTAAATATATAAATATCCATTTTCGTGTACACGTTATTTTGGCCTACATTCCCAATTTGACATATTTACCAAAAATGTTCTCTTTTGCAATTAATTGAGCGATAAATAGAAATTGAGATGAAAAGGTCGAAGGTTTAAGTAGGTGTGGATCCATTCATGCCTAACATGAGTCAGAGAGTACAGTAGTGCAAGTACGTTGTGAGACGATGTAAGGCTCGTGTATATATTGCGAGGGCGAGTCACGTACCGTCAATATTAGACGAGGATCTTAATCCGTGCGATACTGCGAGAGTATGCTCTCTCTTCCTCTCCCTCTTATCTTGTTCCTCCCCGTCTCTCTCTCTCTCTCTTTCTCTCTCTCTCTCTCTCTCTCTCTGTCTCTCTCTCTCTCTGTCTCTCTCTCTCTCTCTCTCTGTCTCTGTCTCTCTCTCTCTCTCTCTCTCTCTCTCTCTCTCTCTCTCTCTCTCTCTCTCTCTCTCTCTCTCTCTCTCTCTCTCTCTCTCTCTCTCTCTCTCTCACCCCCCCCCTCTCCCCCTCTCTTTCTGCTTCGTTTCCGTGCAGGTTCCCCGCGACCTTTTCGTCCCTTTTCGCACGTCCGCCGATGATGAGGGAACACGACCAGCAAATATGATTCAAAAGAGAAAAAAATGGACACGAAGAAACTGCGTAGTGCTTTTTGTGAAAACTCGCACATATACGTATACAGGGCGTTAGGAAGGTCGATGAAAAACCTTAAGGGGGTGATAGGTCACCTCGTTAGGAACATATCTAACCTAGGTTACCTTAGTTCAAAGTCTAACATTTCGAGTTATCATGGTATGATTTTTGAAGAGTTTCCAAAAATTAGGTACCAACTCGTTCATAATGTTCAAACGGACAACAATTGGCAACGAAAAACTTATTTTCGTCGTAGCTTAATGTGTATTCAATCCACAAACACCAATACAATCATCTGTATCCACACAACGAACTAAATAGGACGTGTTGAATAACTAAAAACTCTGTCGAAAAAATAAAATGTTATGGTGATGGTATTTTAAAAAATAGCATTAAGGGGTCTTCTCGCTTTAGACGCTAAAAATGGTATTTTCATGATTTTTTTGCATGAGTTTATATTATAGATATTGGTATAAAAGTTGTTACACTTAATAAATACACTTTCGAAATACATTTTTTTTTACTCAATTTATTCAAGTCACTATTTATAGAAGGAAATGGTAGTTAAAAAAATGTCCTAAAAAAATTGTGGGTTTGCGCTGTTGATGAAATCACGGAGATGGATCATCCGAAACAAAAAATCGAACGATTTTAGATTTAGTATGTTAATGGCTATAGCGCATATCATACGATTTTTTACATATGCAAAAACAACAATATGGCGGACATTTTTCGAAAAAACCAAAAAAATCGTGTTTTTCACCGTTTTTGGCTAAAAAAAGTAAATATAAAAGTTTTAAAAAATCCTTGATATGCGCTATAGTTGTAAAGAATATGTGGTTTAAATTTCATAAGGATCGGTTGAGTAGTTTCGAAGATTTTATCAACAAGCCGTTGAAAAACGTTGTTTCGAGAAAAACGCGTTTAAGAGGTTACCCCCACTTGCGATTTTGAAAAAATCGATTTTTTTTATTGCATTTTTTTGAAGTATAAGTATCTGAGAATATGTCCTGAAAATTTCAAGTCGATCCGAACAAAATTGACTGAGATATGAGCGTTGAAAGAGAAGAATGCGCGTTGAAAGAGCGTTGAAAGAGAACCTTTAAACGCGTTTTTCTCAAAATGGCATTTCTGAAGTCGGTGACCAAGATTACTCGAACACTAATGAACCGATCTTCTTGAAATTTTGCAGGCTTATTTAATACATAAAAATGTAGTCTTTAATCGTTCGATTTTTTTTTTCGAAAAAAAAATGGCCGTTTTATAGCCAAAAAACGGCCGTTTTTTTTCGTTAAAATCGAACCATTAACTTTGACTGTCCGCCATTTTGTGAAAAATGAATATTTTTTCAAATCCTTCGATTAAAGACTAGTTTATACTTATATTTGACTAAATCCATCTGCATTTTTTTTTTCAGATGATCCACTTCGCCGCAATGTTGGTCACCGCAAACCGTGTATATAAAAACATTATTTCATTGACGGCCATTTGCCACTAAACAATGTAATATTTTTCAATAAAAAAATTACTGAAAGTTCTTCAAGATGTGTTCTTTAAGATGGTATACTGATCGATTAAAAAAGTTTTGTAGTTTTCTTTAAAAAAAATCATGAAAAAGGCCTTTTTTTGCGCTACAAGTGGGGGTAACGCCTTTAAAGTATGTTTGGGTTACATAAATACATGAATTAAAAAAAAATGTTTTTCGAATGTGTTTATTAAGTGTAACAACTTCCATATCAATAACTATAATGTAAACCTATCAAAAAAAATTATGAAAATGGCCTTTTTTAGCGTCTAAAGTGAGAAGACCCCTCAGCATAAGAGGTAAACGAGTTAGTACCTAATTTTGGGAAATGTTGCAAAAATCATACTTACCATGATGACTCGAAATCCTTAGACCCCCTTATCTTATCGCCCCCTTAAGGCTTTGCATCGACCTTCCTAATACCCTGTATACAGGGTGTCCCATTGAAAAAGATCGACGTCAAAATCTTCGAAACCAATGAAGACACCCATATACGTTGCGGACGAGAGTTGAACTGTTTCATCGGGCGCATCATTTGTTCGAGATCATTTTTTTCCGTGGGTGCGTGGAGTATGTACGAAGGTTACGGGGGGATTGTCTTTTTTTTTCGCAAAATTTACCGCTTTTTGGGAATTTTTTTGTGAAGAAAGTATACAACGGAAAACTTGTGAAACTTGGCATATAGTTTTATTGATCTGTTTACTACATACAAAAATTTTTTTAAACAATTTCATCAAAAAATCCGCCCCCCCACCCCCCTCGACGCGCGATGGTCCTTTTTTGATGGTGTGCACGATTACAGCCTTCACGTTCATCCTGCAACAAAAACCCAAAAATCATTTTACTTTAGACACATATAGCTATCGTTCGATAAAGGGAAAAAAAATTGACGATTTGGTGACGTTTTGAACTTGAAGTATCGATTTTTCAAAAAAAATTGATCGATTTTTTGTTATAAATAAAAAACTATTGAACGTATTGCTTTTTTGCTTCATCAAACGATAAAAGGATGTCAGCTGAGCATTCTGTCCAAATTTGAAGGCAATCGGTTGAATAGTTTTTGAGAAATCGTGCACACCAGTTGTGAAAAAGCTGTTTCGAGAAAAACGCGTTTAAGGGGGGATTTTTTGATGAAATTGTTTAAAAATTTTTTTGTATCTAGTAAACAGATCAATAAAACTATATGCCAAGTTTCACAAGTTTTCCGTTGTATACTCTCTTCACAAAAAAATTCCCAAAAAGCGGTAAATTTTGCGAAAAAAAAGACAATCCCCCCTTAAGTTTTTTTCTTGTCAAAATGGAGTCATATATTTTTCATGCACTAATCGTTGGAGTACTTTGGTGCCATTGGTGCATTACCAAAGGCATTATTACATTTCAAAAACACAATTGACCTTTGTGTGACCTCCGGGGGTCCAGGTAGAAAAGAATTACTTGCATCAGATGATGCGCGCTTTGCAACCATTCAACCTTTGTGTGAAACGTATGTTGGTATCATCAATAGTATGATAGATTTTCAAAGGGGTTGAGCTGAACAAGTCAGTCTGTGTAGAGTAAAAGAGAATTATATATGATTCTCTTTCCATTTTTTCTGACCGTATATACACCTAAAAGGAGGAGAAATTGGCCAATAGCCAACGAGGCCATTACCACTAGGACACTGGCGTAAAACTTGAAGATCCTTACTGGCTTCTATTCGTCGTTGGAGGGGTCCTTCCGGTACAGAAAGCGGGACATCGTCGAGCGTACGTGAATAGGGTTCGGGCCGAGAGCTTATCCGTCTCGTATTTGTGGTCCTGGGATTGAATTTATGGAGGAGCGGGCAAGATTTCGGTATGGGTGACACTCTTCTCTCGCCTTTCATCTTCGCTTTGGTAACGTGCTGGTCGTTTTCGTGCGTAGTTCTCTTCTCTTTTTCTATGACTTCGTTGACCTTTGTCTGCAGCTCCTTGTTCATTTTATGCTCCTTCACTTTTCCTCGATCTTTTCCGCTTCCTTCTTCTTTTCTTCGATCTCCGTATTGATCTTCTTCTCCGTATTCATCTTCTTCTCCTTCTCCACGTTTTGCTCCTCCTCCGCATTATCCCTCTTTATTTATTCCTCCTCATCGTCATTCTTCTTTCTCTCCTTCTCCTCAATCTTCTTTCTCTCTTCCGTCACGTTTTCCTCCACCTTATTCTTCCTTCTGTTCTGCTCTTCTTTATTATTCTTCCTCTTCTCTTTCACATTTTCTTCCTCCGCCTTATTCTTCCTCCTCTCCTCCTCCTTATTCTTCCTCCTCCTCGTTCTTCGTCCTCCCCTCCTCATCCTTCGTCTGTTTCACCTCCTCCACCTTCTCCTCCCCCACCAGTTGTCACATTCGGCTCAACGAAACGTTCCTCGGAACGTGGCAACATAGTCAGCCGGGTTCGAAGGGGTGGACGAAGGGGAATACTCATGACGACACGGGGTGGAAAAAAATTCGACTTATGCTGACGCCATGGAGACCAAGAGGAAACGTCGAGGTTGCGTAGGAAAGCTTTGATGCTTTGAGCCAATAGTACAGCGGAAAGGTTTAGAGCTCGCTGCTTCGCGCCGATATAGTCGTGATTCGAAGCGTAGCCTCATAAAAATTCCGGCGTATTCGTAAATACCCGACGACGTCACGAGAAGAGCGCACTCTAGCGCGAGTTCCGCTCGCGTTATTCCCATAAGAACCGATCTCTTTCTTTCCGTCTCGTTTCCTCTTCGTATTGCGTCGGCTCTTATGTGCCCAATGTCCCCGATTTAGGCACCCGGCCCCTCCGCTTCGCCTCCTTAAACCGGAAACGAGTGTACTAGCACGTATAACTTTTTTTTTCCTTCGTTGGGTTTATTAGCAGCATTAGTGTTGGGTTGGAAAGTAAATGTAATTATTTATTATTCTTATTAAAATCATATTGATTATTAATATAGTTTTTAAATTTACATCAATCGTTACGTTAATTTGATAATTAATTAATAATGATTATTAGTTCAATTTAATTGGACGGTGGACTAAAAAAACCTGTAGTCAACATTGAATAACCGATGAATCAATAATAATTAATAGCTAAATTTAAATGAACGATTACACAGTAATAATTAATAGTTACAATTTAATGAACTATCCCATGTAGAGGTTGCCATGAGTTGCCCAATGTTACGATCAGGCCAATATTGGGACCATCGTACAAGCTAACAAAAGAGAAATAATATTGGCCCATTGCTGTTTCGCTCTAAACTGAAAACTGGCACAATATCGGCCCATCCCTAAAGCCTGTCCTGGCACATCCTTAAAAACTAATAAACAGCCGTGATAGTTAAACTAAATTTGCCAATTTAAAAACTGGGGATACTAAAGTACTGACAATTCCATTGGCCCAATATTGTTTCGTTATAAATTGAAAACCGGCACAATATCGGCCCATCGTTTAAAACCAATAAATAGCCGTGATGGTTGAACTATATTTGCCAATTTAAAAACTGGTAATGCTAAAATACAAGCAATTACATTGGCCCATTATTGTCCCGTTATAAATTGAGAACCGATACAATATCGGCCCATTACTAAAGATTATCCTGGCCCATCTTTCAAAACCAATAAACAGCAGTGATAGTTAAACTAAATTTGCCAATCCTAAAGCTGGCAATCCTAAAATACTGGCTATTACATTGGCTCATTATTGTCTCGTTCTAAATTGAAAACCGACACAATATCGGCCCATAGTTCAATCCTATCATGGCCCATCTTTTAAATTAATTAAACAGTCATGATAGATAAACAATATTTGCCAATTTTTAAACTGGTGAAGCTGAAGTACAGCCAATTACATTGGCCCATTATTTTTCCGTTATAAATTGAGAGCTGGCAGAATGTCAGCCCATTATTAAAACCTATCCGGGCCCATCTGTTAAAACCAATAAACAGCCGTGATAGTTCATCGAAATTTGCCAATTTAAAAAATGGCAATGCTAAAATACTGGGAATTACATTTAATTAATCTAAGCCCTTTATTGGCTAAGTGGGTCAGACCATACCTACTTTTATTTTATTTAAGCCTTGGGTTATTCATTATCTGTATATTGTGCCAGAATAGGCAAATAATTGGCACGTCATATATTAATCGTCTATATTTTGTAGTTCAGTTTTTGTAATCAAGTCTTGGCCTATTATTGGCATTTGTAAATAACCAACATAAGTAAGTAAATTATGCCAATTTTGAAACCTGTCATATACGCAAATCACAATTTATTTCAAGGTTATTCCATGAAATATGTATTTATAAGGACCAATCTCTGGCCAATCTTGGCCCGATATAGGTTAAATATTTATCACGCACTCAAACAAACCCAAACAAACTCACGGCCCAATATTCTAGATAGACTAACTTCTAGATAGACCAACTGTGAAGGCCCATCGTAGAGCCAGTGGTCAATTTCTACATAGGCCCTTTAAGAGGGCCCACATAGGGCCAAGTGCAATCACCAACATTGCCGCTACAATGAATTAAATCATTGGCCCAATAATTGTTGGCTCTGTTTGCCGATATCGGGCCGTTCTTATCATTTCTACAAAGGCACCGCATTGGTAAATACTCATGGCTCAATATTCTAGAAAGGGTAACTGTGAAGGCCCGTCCCAGGCCCGACGGCCAATCTCCACATGGGATTAATACTAATCAATCGTTAATTTAATTGCTTCATAGTATATTATTATTTCACTTATTTTTTTCCTTAATTATATAAATTGTTAATTGATACTTGCATAGGTGTAAATAATTGTAATTATTGGTGCCGTGAAAAGAAAAAAAAATCCCGAACGAACTCCGAGCAAGCCCGGCATGAGACACTTTTTTTTCTGCACGATTTATGTGCCACGGGAGGGAGTGGGATCCTATATTTTTCGCGGGAGAACCTTCTCCACCACTCGCATTCGTATTTCCCTTATGGTCTGGCATCTCACTCGGCAAATGGCGGATATGAGCTAGGAATTCCATATTGATTGTTGTATGATTTCTCTATCCATCTCTTTCTCTCTCCCTCCCTTCGTCGAGCGAGGCAGGGGGTATTTCGAGTGGAGACGTCATCTTATGGGAGTGCTAACAGTGTTCGTACGTGGTATTTCGAGTGGAGACGTCATCTTATGGGAGTGCTAACAGTGTTCGTACGTTTACCTTCTTCGTCCCGGACAACCGTGGAGGAAACGACCGAGAGACCCAAATACTGAAATAATGTCGTTCAACCGCTATTGACGGTTATTGCCGCCGATTTGCCTCCTATTTATTAATGTGCTTGCGTACGTGTACGTTGTATTCCCGTATCCAGAGCGAGGCTTTTTCGGACTCCGCCTGCCCACTCAATCGTGCCTGCTCGTCTGTTTGTTCAGAGGCGACGAAATTCTGCGATTGAGCACGGAAACCAGATTACTAATAGTTGCCGCACGATAAATCCTGTGTTCATTTTTATCAGTAACTCAAATCGAGTGCGCAACTCGAGCCTATTGATTTTGGCGTTTTTTGTCCAGCCACGTGCCAATCAGCACAAGGTCGGCTACGCACGTACCAGAAACATTATTCGACACGATTATTGATACGAATTTTACGAAGTTCCGTACGTATGGATGATTCTGCTTCGACGTCGACGTGCAAACCGAAAAATCGCGCGAGGGCGACCAAAACTTTTATGGTATCGCGCTCGTTCGACCGGCTCATTTATACACACGGACAACGAGCCTCCTTCGCGAGAGGCGCTCTGCGCATTCGCCACCTAGCGGCACTCTCGCGAACTACAGCTTTCCGCGGGCGTACGAATTTCCAAAAGTGACAGCGCTATTCCCAAGCGGCTGAACTATGTCGACGTCTCGTACCAATTTACAAAAAACACAATAAAGAAACATTCTTTGCGAACGTGATTCAATAAAAGTGTCGGGAAATGCACTGTATATATTTATTCTTTTGGAACTGTTAATTAATATAAAATAATAAATACTGAAACCGATGGATGGGTTGTCAAGGATGACAAACGGATTATTTAAGGGGTCTTTACACTTTAGACGCAGAAAAGAAGGCTATTTTCATGAATTTTTTTGATAGGTTTATATTATAGATATTGATATAAAAGTTGTTACACTTAATAAATGCACTTTCGAGATACATTTTTAAAAATTATTTATTCAAGTCACTATTTATAGACGAAAATGGCAGTTAAAAAAATATCCTAAAAAAATGGTAGGTCTGCGCTGTTGATGAAATCTCGAAGATGGATCATTCGAATAAAAAAAATCGAACGGTTTTAGATTCAGTGTGTTAATGGCTATAGCGCATATCATACGATTTTTGATATATGCAAAAATAACGAAATGGTGGACATTTTTCAAAAAATAAAAACGTCTTTTTTTCACCGTTCCTGGCAAAAAATAGTAAATATCAAAATTTAAAAAAATCCTTGAGACGCGCTATAGCTATAATTGTAAAGAATATGTGGTTAACATTCTATAAGGATCAGTTCAGTAGTTTCGAAGATTTTATGAACAAGCCGTCGAAAACCGTTGTTTCGAGAAAAACGCGTTTATAGTTGTTTGGGTTACATAAATACATGAAAAAGTTTTTTTCAAAGTATTTCGAAAGCGTATTTATTAAGTGTAACCACTTTTATATCAATATCTATAATATAAACCTTTTAAAAAAATCATGAAAATAGCCTTTTTTAGGGTAGAAAGTGAGAAGTCCCCTTAAAGAAAATTCAACAGTAGTCGTAGAAACACTGTCAAAACCAAAGAGAATCTCACTAAACGTCATGTTCTGTTTACGTTATAAAACAATGTCCCCTCTAGCGGGAGGAGTTAGCAGTAAGGTTCCCGATTGGGAAGAGCAACTCGTAAAAAGATCGTAATATATACAATGAGATTAAAATATAAAATAATAAAAATAGATTCGTATTGATTTTTCATCAATTCATAATTTAATTTGAATATAATACCGATAATAATATTTAGAAAAAAACATTATGACGGTGCTAAATATGAGCGATCAAGCTCATTCGTAAATTTGATTTTCCTCATCAACGAGAGTGCTCGACGAATCGAATTGACCATCATCTGATGAGGATTCTCAAATTATCCCGGGTCTCGAGACATGCGCTTTTATTCTTCGTACACGATACAAGGTAAAAGCCATCGTTCTTTTTTTCCACCCCTCTCTTTTTCTCCCATTCTTTCCTCTTCCTGTCTCCCTCTATCTTTCTTTCGCCACGATGGACGGTCATCAACGCGCGCTTCATTAAAAGCTATCAGCCATTAGAGTGTCGAAATATTTTATGCGCACCGACTGGGGTCGCTTTGCACGCACATATAGGGTGGTCCTTAAAAAATCAACCCCTTTTCGAATCGCACACCGTTACTGTTCTTCACTTCTAATGACTCGAAAACTACGAAAAGCTCAGGGAATTCATTTCAAAAATTCTTCAACCAGGGCTGCAATTTTTTCCCTTGGGAATTATTTTTCCTTCTTTCGTTTTAATAAAAAAATTAATGAAACGTCCTCTACATCAAGCCAGTGTGCGTATTGAGACGAGGATCCACCCGAGTTTTTTGGCTTACTCTATTCGAGATTTGTTGCCAAAAAGTAAGGATGGGTTCCCCTTTCCTCCCAAGCCCTTTTACTGGGATTTTCCGCTGTTTCTCATTCTCCGAGTGTATCTCTTTAAAACGAGACTCGCGTCGGCGTTCTTTCGTCGACTTTTACTCTCTTTTGTTTTCTAACCCTCGCCATTTTCTCTCATCGCCGAGATAAAGTGAGAAAGTTTTTTTTTCTCGTGATTCAGGATGCAGCGGGAAGACGGTGGGACGAGCAGGGATGAAAAAAAGAGCCTGTTTCAAAAGAAATAATACGGACATTTCGAGTTCCTTCGCTCGGGATTATCGATGGATTAAGTCTTGAAATCTGCGAGAGAAAGAGACTTAAAAAAAGGAACGCGATTATACAAAGAGAGGGATGAAAACTTTTTGCATCACGCCGAAGTATCCCGGTAGTTTGATCCTCCCCCTGACGCCCTTCTCCTTCAGAGCCTGAAGATTTAGAAGGACGGTACAGCCGATTGAAAGTCTGATTATCCTTCCAGAGTTCTGGCTCTGTCCATTTTTCAGACGCAAGATCGACGCTGGATCAAATTTTGGAGTGAAAATAAAAAAAAAACACGGATGTCCGGGTAGAAACAACCCTTAAAGTCGTTACGAGAATCCGATTGCCGGTAATGTACTTGAGGAGTTTCGAGACACGGATTTCATTAAAAAGAATCAAGGTATCAAGAGCCATCAAAATTTGGCTTCACCCTGTGCTCTTAGAGGATTGGCAGCTTATACAAGAAGGGTGGAACTCTTTTTGGGATCGTATCTAGGTGTAATTTAAATTGGGAGTTTGCAGAAACACCCGAGAAGAGCAAGGGCGATTGTCCTTCCGGTAAGGCATCGGGCGAAAGGCATCAAGGGCTTCCGGGCATGGATCATGAATAAGGCATGTCCGCTGCAAGTGCTTCATTATCGTTTTCCCTAAGTGAAACACTCGTGCCTTAATCAAGCCTCGTTCGTGAAAATTAAGTATGCATCGCCAGCTCCGAATCGTTTATACGCTCGCCACACACACACACACACACACACACACACACACACACACACACACACACACACACACACACACACACACACACACACACACACACACACACACACACACACACACACACACGCACGCACGCACGCACGCGCACACACACACACACACACACACACACACACACACACACACACACACACACACACACATTATATCCGGGGCGAAGCGGGTGGAGGGTTCGGCTCAACATACCCCAGGGTATCATCGTCCGCGTGAATAAAATTGCAAGCAGCCGGCTTCGTTTTACAGCCTGGTATGAGGGGAGTGGAGGCGCGAGAAAGAGAGGCAGAAAAAACAACGAAGAGTACGATACGGAATAAACACCGCGCTGCTAACCTCATTGACCTTGGGCCATTCGCGCTCGTCTCTTAACACTGTTAAAACAACACTTGTTTGCGAGAGTCACGGGGGTCCGGGAGCGACCAGATGAGAACGGTACGATGACCAATCCTGAAATTCCCTACGTGTGTCAATGACGACCGTTTGCCGAACTGGCAGGGATCACGCGAAGGGAACCGAAAGAAAATCTTGGAAACAATGAAGTGATCGTTCGAGTGGGGATTGAACGAGTCGGCGGACCTAAGTAATTGCTTCTTCGTGATCGACTCACGTTCTCCAGTGTTTTTCTTTCCTCCCGTGGCTCTCGAACCCTTTGCCTCGGACCCTCTTGCGATCCGGATCTAATTGACGAATTGCATTAACGCGTTAGGACCAGTGGGGAATGAGCCAGAAGGGATGAACGGCCGGGTACGGTGATCCGGATGTACGAGGAGCACGTTCGAGAGCGAACGCAATGTTGAAATGGCGCCAGGGGTTCTCAGCCTCTGGAGCCTCGGATGTCGGTCCCAAGGACCACGGGACTTGGTGGCTGATGGCAACTTGGGCGAAAAGGGCATGATTTCGTGCCCACTACATTTGGTATCCCGATCTAGAAGTAGTTACCTTCGTGGGACCTTGATGCAAGACGCCGTGATTGCTCGAAGTTGGTCCTAGAAGTGATGATGGTGTCTTTGATCCAGTTCCCATTGGCGAGAACACCTAGTGCCACGTACCAGACATAGCCACAAAGGCCTGCAAGACTTGGCTGTTGGGAGCTTGGTTGGAGAAGACATGATTTCGGCACCGCTAGATTTGGTATTGGAACGTAGAACTGGCCGCGTTAATGGAAACTCAATCCAAGATACCATGATTGCAGGACCAGTTCAACGTTTGATATGCCAGTCTAGAAAGGTACTAGAAGTGATGATGTTGTCTTTGATCGAGTTTTCATAGACGAGAACACCCAGTGTATGGGCCAAACTTAGGACAAACTTAGGACTTGGTTTGTTGATGGAACCTTGGTCCAACACATGACTGCATTATGATTGGAGGACCACGTCCAGATTCGGTGTGCAAAGTAAAAGTGGTCCTGCGATCAAGGTATCTTGGACCCAGTTCTCATCAACGATCCGCCTAGCCCTGAGGTCCACTGGTGAACGAAACCTCGGGCATGACTTCCACGTTCAATGCCAGTTCATGTGGTGCCTTAGGCGACGTGTCTTTGGATTCTCCACTCTTCTTGCTTCTGAACGAACGCCTCCAGTCTGCGATGTCCATCATTGGAAACGAAGAAGCACAAAGGCAGCGTTGGTTCCGAAATGGACAGGGGAGATACAACGGCCTGGAAGCAAACACTGGAGACCGGGCCAAGGCCCATGTGGTACTTGCCTTTACATCCTCGAACTGTTTGTTCAGGCTGGCAATCGGCTTCTTTCACTGTTATCCTCCTGGCGGGATCGCGAATGGGAGCTTTAGCCCGGCAGGAAGAGAAGGAAGGAGTAGAACAAAAAACTCCAACGCTTCCTGGAAAACTCCCCACGGGGAGTCTTCTATTTCCTCGACCGAGGCTCGTTCTTCTCTTGATTTCTCGAGACTTTATTATCTCCTGTTACACGGTGCCTACGAACGCCACCGGGTAACCGGATATCAAAAGTGCCGGAGGAAAAACTCGCTTCGATATTCGCACGCGCGAGATAGCCGGTCAAATGTATTGAGATCGGCTCAAATTGTGTTTCCATCCTTCCGGACGGTAAACCGTGAACGTTATCATCATATGCACCAATCCAAGCTCGGCGATACTTCATCGTTATTGTTGCTTTACATTATTTTTTATAGAAATGCCGTGATTACTATTCGAAATTCAATCGAGTAGCGTAAATTCTCACGTGTCCATAATCAAAGTTCGCGCAAATGCCCAGAAGTGAAAAAATGTAGTTCGCGAAAGCGCCGCTAGATGGCAAGTTGACGGAGCCGTGGTCGGAAACGAATCAGGCTGCCCGGGTGTATAAAAGCAGCTGAACACCTGAACTACAAAATTCGCGACGCGTCCGCTTCTTCTATCCATAAAGACTCTATCGCGTGGCGTAACTGGAATGGCCATACTTTTTTTTATCGAACCTTAAAAAGAGATCAGTCCAATTTAATTAATTAAAAAAAAAATAAACGCTCAACCGCTAGGCCCTGGCTGATTTCGATACACAAAGCGGAGATGAAATTCTATTCCATTTCCGTTTTCGCTGACGCTTGAAGGACAATGGAGGCTTCGTGAGTCAGATGGGGAAGAAAAAGAGTTTAGGCGAATGGCTCCATTCGCGTATGACGACTACGAAGACTCTTCTCTAGTCGCGTAACATACACACACCTCCGATTGAGTAAGTAGGATTTGACGCTTGGACGATCCCGAAGAGCGACGAAAATTGGTCTTCCGTTTCGTATTAAATTCACCCTATTTTCCGACTGTCCGAGTATCCGTGGCGGGCGCATTCCGGAATTTGCGGAGGGCAGAGCATCCGGGGCAGTAGAGCGGAAATGGATTTTACTCTCGTGCCATTGCGGTACGAACGACACATGGGCTTTTTCTTCCATCACTCGCTATAGATCTCGGAAAATTGTTGTTTCGATACGACGAAAATAAGTGGAAATAAATTTCCGTTCGTAATGCCTGGTGGAAAAGTTTCTAAGTACAAGTTACGAGGGATCGGGAGGAAGGAAGATGGTGCGAGCCTCCTTTGGGAGGGACTCAAGAAAGAGAAAGAGAGAGAGAGAGAGAGAAAGAAAAAGCTCAAAGACGAAATAATAGAATCGAGTCGGAAAAAAGAGAAACCAAAATGTGAGGGGGTTGTTCCATTGGGCGGATAGGGTCTATATCATCGCGTCATGCATCACTGGCCAAAGAGGAAGAAACGAAGAGGATAGAGGGACAGAGGAAATAAAGCTGAAAAGACAAGGAGGGGCGAGCCAGGGAGACACACACACACCCACACGCACACACACGCACACACACACGCACACACGCACGCACACACGCGCGCGCACACACACACACACACACACACGCACACACACACACACACACACACACACATTGTGTCCTAGTAAATTCTATGGCAAAAAATTGAGTGCTCAATCCAAACTCTACTTTAAAAAAAGTATCGCACTAATAATACAAGAATACGAATAGGAAAGCATAACTGCAGAAACATAAAAAAATATAAGAAACATAATAAATACATAAAGAAAATATAAGAATGAAATGAGAAAGTCGTTACGAGGTAAGATTTGCATACGATGGAAATTAAAAATAATCGGGACGTTAAAAAATAACGATACCGAATGAATTAATCGTAGTGGGAAGAAAATACGAAATATAAGACGCCACAAAGAGAAAATAAAACAAAGAAGTGAAAGTAGAATATTTTTGAAAGATGAGAAAATAAAAGATATTTGTACAACAAAGGGAGATATATATTCTCCTTTGATATTTTTATCCGATTTTGCTTCATCCGCAACCTTCCGGTAAAACCTCCTTCAGTTACATGCAATACTGTAGACCCTCTCGCTGCAAGGTTCCTTCGGACCTCCCTGTTCCGAGTCGTGTATATATATAGACCGGAAGTAAGCTTGCTCAATCGTCCCTCGTCTCTCCATACGCGCCAACTTTACTTTTCCTTGCATTCATATGGAGGGGGAGGGCTGCTGACTATCCTTGCGTCACCTTGCGCACTTTCTTAGTTGCGTCTCTTCGACTTTTCCCTTCGTTTCTAATATCTCCGTGTTCCGTCCCAACCGCCCTATTCACTATGGCAGACTTCCTTACCCTTGCGGAAATTACGCTCGGTGTTGCGACATTCTTTCCTAATCACACGGATGATATCCCTTGCGAAGGGATGTCCGTTATTAAATTCCCTGTAAGTCGTGCATGAGAAGGTAAGGTGATTTTATTTTTGCGAAAAAGAAATAATTAAATTCCGTGAGAAATCTATCGAATGGACTTTGATCGATATCTGACCGAACTGTTTAAATGTGATTGGATTTTTGGAGTCGTGGTGGTCGAAGTTGCAGCGATTCCCAAGAGCAATTGAAATAATATTTTATTATTATATATATATAACTGCATGATTAATAGACAATAATTATAATTAATAATAATAAATCATAATATTATTAGTGAATTTTAGAATAATAATTTTATAATATTTATCAGTACATTATTAATGTACAATGATCATAATTAATAATAATAAATTATAATATTATTTATTAATAGATAAATACTCATTAATAAGTTACTATTAAATTATATTATTCAATAAATATATTGTTATTTCCTATTATCATTTTTAGTCTATTTTTTGTATTTTCCCGAAGGACCGGCATAATCACAAACGAAAAAATGAGAGCCCCATTGATGATCGATGATGAGAGATGACGATGGGCGATACTCAGTGGAGATTGCGTACCTTGGTAACTTGAGGACGTTCATAGAGTTTCGCATTTCCTGCAAACGCGAATCCCAACGAAATTTATCGTTTGTCACGGAGATAACTGACTGTTCCGTAGTGGGTCTGCGTCGGGATAGGATATAGTTATACCAGCGATAAATTAACAGTGGCACTAATGACGTTCCGATTCATATCGCGACTGGCTCATGCGTATAATCTTTGTCTATGTGTGCTTACATATAGTACACTTCGAGAATTGCAGTGCGTGTATTCGTGGATATATATGTATATTACCTCGTCGGCTTGTCTGAATCTGAGACCCTAAGACACGGCTTCTTCACGGAAGTATCATCAAGGTATCCTCGAAGCGGATAAAATTGTGCCGAGCTCGCTGAAAAGTATGTACCTATCCTGCGTATGCGGTACGAGTGTGCCTCCGTCTTGTCGGGGTCCGGGATTTACAATAATTACTCGCAGCTGAAATAAATTTGTGCTGGAGGTGACTCCGCGGGTTCAAAAGCTACCGGTGCTTTTTTCTTTTTCGGCTTCTCAACGTTCAGCTTCCTGGCTTATACGTAAATTAGAGGACCGCTAACCACTGGAGTACTACCGCTAACGCCAAGTTAGCCGTAGTCCTGCAAGGTAGGAAAGTACGATGGGGCAATTTCCGTAGCGTTTCTTCCCTACTAATCCGTGTTACTGTACTGTTGCTGTATGGCTGGTGTACGCTTGCGGCACTGTTACAATGCTTTGACTGTGCTGTTACTTTACGCTTACTGGACTGTTATTGTGCTGTTACTGTACGCTTACTGTACTGTGACTGTGCTGTACTGTGACTGTTACTGTACTGTCACTGTCACTGTTATTGTGCTATTACTGTACGCTTACTGTACCGTGACTGTGCTGTACTGTGAATGTTACTGTACTGTCACTGTCACTGTTACTGTGCTGTTACTGTACTCTTACTGTACTCTTACTGTACTGTTACTATACTGGCACTGTACTGTCACTGCACTGGTACTGTACTGTCACTGTACTGTTAGTGTACTGTTACTGTGGTGTCACTGCACTGTGAGTGTACTCTACTATTATGGTACTGTTACTGTACTCATAGCACTACTGTTACTATGCCGTTACAGTACTGTTACTGTTCTATCACTGCACTGTGCTGTACTGTTACTGTACTATCACTGTACTGTTACTGTACTATTAATGTACTGTTACTGTACTATTAATGTACTGTTACTGTACTGTACTCGACTATGCTGTACTGTTACTCTAATGTTACTGTACTGTTACTGTACTGTCACTGTACTGTTACTGTACTGCGACTGTACTTTTACTGCACTGTCACTGCACTGCTACTGTACCATTACTGTACTGTCACTGTACTATGCTGTACTGTCACTGTACTGTTACTGTATTGCCACTGTACTGTCACTGCACTGTTAGTGTACTCTACTGTTATGGTACTGTTATTGTACTGTCACTGCACTGTTACTGTATTGCCACTGTACTGTCACTGCCCTGTTAGTGTACTCTACTGTTATGGTACTGTTATTGTACTGTCACTGTACTGTTAGTGTACTCTACTGTTACTGTACTGTTACTGTACTGTCACTGTACTGTTACTGTACTGTCACTGTACTGTTACTGTACTATGACTGTACTGTTACTGGACTCTACTCGACTATACTGTACTGTTAAGGTACTGTTACTATACTGTTACTGTGTTGTTATTGTATTGTCACTATACTGTGACTGTACTCTACTCCACTATACTGTACTGTTACGGTACTGTTACTGTACTTATACTGTACCGATACTGCAGTGATACTGTACTGCTTCTGTACTGTCACTGTACTCTATTGCTACTTCATTGCCACTAAAAAATTACCGTGCTCTGCCTGTACGGTCACTGTGTTGTTACTGTGCTGTTAATGTGGTGTTACGTCATTGCTACTGTTATGTTACTGTGCTGTTAGTACACTGTTACTGTATTATTGCTGCACTCTTTTTGTCGTCGTACTGTACCGTCACTGCATCATTACTGTGTCTATTATGGTCCTCTTACCATTCTCTTACTGCATTCTTGCGATAGTGTTACTGACCTGTTATCATATTTATTTTTGTACAGTGTACAATAAGATTGCAACGTGTTACGTCTGAGCGATATTGCAGCCCTTTGCAGGGCTACTTTCAATAATGTTTCATCGAAAAGTTTGAGATATCTTTCCGCTGGGCTTAAGATAAGAGTAAGATAGAAAAAATAAGATAAGAGAGATGGAGGGAGAGTAATATCAGCCCAGAGAATAAAAGCGAAAGTCCTCGAATGTATTATATTATTCCCTTTGCTCGTGTACGTGACATCGTTCTATAGACACTCGTGTATTTATGTCCGAAGGTAAAGAGGTTTCCACCTATAAATCCTGGTATACCCTCGTGGTAATATTACGGACCTTGCCGGATCCAAGTACACAAGTGGTATACGGTGGCACATAATTTTTGGGGACGCGAATCTACGGGTGCGGAGTTTGCACTGGTGTGTATACCTATATATTTCGTATTCGACGAGGGTAAATGTCTCATGAGCGCGGTTTTACAGCGCCGGATGTAAAGCGTTTTATCGCGTGTAAAACGGCCCCCCGTCTTTACTCCCCCGCGTGTACGTCAGCTCGTACACGTTGAGTGCGCACTTATACGCACATATGCGCGCAAATGCGTGTGCGAGCGACACACGCTACGCGTTTCGCCAAGGGTTAAACCAAGTGAGAAAGACCGCCGAGGGGGGCCAGAGGGGCGGGAGGGTGGCGACTTGAACGAGATCGCAACGAAGGGTAGTTGAAAAGCGCACCCCCCAGCCAGAGTTGCGGAGAAGGGTTGCCCTCGAGCCGATCGATAGACGCCCGTTCAAGGACACGTTTCGGAGGCTGTCGGCCGGGAGCGTAAAGGGGCGATCTCGCTCGTATCTGCCCTTCCAACGAACCGCTGATGTGTGCATGTGTGCGAGCTTTGCCGCTTGCGCCTGACCCTTTTAAGGTAGACCGAGCGATGTACTGATGAATGTTAAACGGCTTTGACGTTAAACAAATATCGTCAATGTCTTTTCACAAGTATCCATATGAAACGGTAGTAGATTGCCTCGATTCTAACCTTTTTACCTCGAAAACGGAGCCGCTGTATCGATACTACTATGGTTACTGTAGTGTTACTGTACCGTTACTGTATCATTACTGTACCGTTAGCGAATCGTTACTGTACTGATATTGTACCCTTACTGTACCGTAAAACTACACAATTATAGTCCACCGCCTCAACTATAGTCCAGCTACCTCTTCTTTAGTGGGAGAAACACAAATTTGAAACCTGACGAATCTGGACCAACGTTGTGTAGTTTTACGGTACCGCTATTGTACTGTTACTGTATCATTATGTTGATGCCACTGTCACTGCACTGTTTCTGTCCTGATATTGCACCATCACTATACTGTTACTGTACCATTGCTGTACTGTCATGTCCGTTACTGTATCATTACTCTACAATTACAGTACCGTTACTGTACCGTTACTGTACCGATATCGCACCGTTACTGTACCATTACTGGAACGATCCTATATTGTCACAGTACTGTAATTGTACCATATAGCTACGGTTACCTCATAGTTATGCGTACGCTGTAAGTACAATGTAGTTGTACCGTATATCAGCCATACAAAAAAAATCCATTAAAACTTTAGCTTGAAGCACGCTAGAACGTGCACGTATCCTGCGCATGCACAACGGTTACAAAGTAGCGGCAACTCAGATGGGCGGATCCAGCACTTTTTCATTTTCTTCGTTCTCTGCTTCTTCTTATACCCTATGCATCATTCTCTTTGAGAAGTACGACGACCATGGCTTACTCTTCAAAGTTGCTTTCCCTTCGAATGATAGCGCCCAGCGGAACAGCCCAAGACACATTTGTACTGTTTTCTAGCTAACCCCAAAGGGTGGGACATCTCATCCAATGCCACCAGCGTTGACAAGGATAACTTCCCTCTTTCCAAGCAAAAAGAAGACTCTCCTGATAACAGATTGATTGATTTAGAAGTTTTTTTCTTTTTGTTGGATCCACGTTTTTGATCGAGGCAAAATGTACACTTCGAGGGACAACGGATGAGTTTGACTAACGTCCGTGTATGTTGCCCAACCCAACCAAACACACACACACACACACACACACACACACACACACACACATATATATATATATATATATATATATTCTCGTGTGGAGACGACGTAGGTGTCTGTATTCTCAGATTACTGTCGCGTCGTTAAGCCAGATACGTATTCGTCAGTGTCACACGGGCTGCTGGAGTCACACGAAACGCGTTTTCGAAGCTCTGAGATGGTTTGTTTTAGTTTAATCTCACTCTTTTCGGCCTGATCTTCGTCTAATTTTCCATGTTATGTGCACAGACGAGGGCGAGGTGGATGAGTATGTCAAGTTGGATATAAGAATTTATTATGGAGGCTATAATCATCATTGACCACCTCAACTATCAATCAATAGCTGCTCAGAGATGCTGCTCCAGACCTGCATCTTTGACGATTTAGATTTCGATTCCATTTGTTCCGATCAGGTAGTCCATGAAATCTTCGATAGCCCAGGGTCATTAGGTGATGCGAATACTCGCGTAGCCGGATTCCAAATAGAGTGCACATCACATTCGCGAGTCCTGCTGGGATTATTTAAATCTATTTTGGACTAATGGTCCTTTGAGGGTGCACGTGCTGGTAACTTGCGCGCTTGCTTGCTCGCCACCACTCGCACGAGCCACACTTCGTAACAAGGTACAATTAAACGTAATCAGAAATCGGCGTAATAGCCTTTGCCCATACGTGCATCACGAGAGCACCGCTACGTCCCCCAGCGTTCTCAATCGTTCCTGCGGTTAAATGATTTTCTCGGTGAAACGTGATGACCTCCCGGCTGCACATTCACGTGCAGCATCCGACGATTCGTATTTAGCGGAGAAAAAAAAATTGGAAGGAATACAGTGGTTTGCTCAAGACGCGGGAGTAATTGCCGGCTGCGTTGAGCGCGGTTGGAGAATCTTGCAGAACGAAAATCAACGAGTGAGTATACCGATGTGTTGCGAATTGCGATTGATTCGAGGCAATATAAAGTGGAGAGGTATGGATCGAGCATCAACGACCTTGCGTAACTAAATAGGTAGGGTTGAATTTCTCAAAAAATATTATTCGAATTACGCAAGACTGTGGAACGAGGCTGCTAAAGATTTTTCTTATTGATTAAACCGCTTGATTATGTTCGTGCAAGACCTGCACAATAAAAATCAAAGCTCACAGGCACATGGTCCAACCGAAATGAAGAGCTCAGCTTTCGCGCACATATTCTTACGTGCACTTGAGATCTACTTAACGCCCACTCGTAACTTGAGCACGCATTGCATGTCTATTGATTCGACGCAACAGAGAATGCGGCTTGATTTTGTTCGTACAAGACCTGCACACAAGAAATCAAAGGTCACGGGGAAGTTTTCCAATCGGAATTCAGGGTTGATCTTTGGCGCATATATTCTTACATGCATTTGAAATCTAGTTAACGCTCACTCGTAACTTGGGCATGCATTGCATCCCTATTGACTCAACGCAACAGAGAGTTCAGCTTGATTTTGTTCGGCAAGACCTGCACACAAGAAATCAAAGGTCACGGGCAGGTTTTCCAATCGGTATTCAGGGCTGAGCTTTTGGCACATATATTCTCACATGCATTTAAAATCTAGTTAACGCCCACTCGTAAATTGAGCATGCATTGCATCCCTATTGACTCAACGCAATAGAGTTCGGCTTGATTTTGTTCGTACAAGACCTGCACACAGGAAACCAAAGGTGACGGGCTGGTGTTCCAATCAGAATTCAGGGCTGAGCTTTGGCACATATATTCTCACATGCATTTGAGATCTAGTTAACGCTCACTCGTAACTTGAGGATGCATTGCATCCCTATTGATTCGGGGCGACAGAGAGTTCAGCTTGATTTTGTTCGTACAAGACCAGCACACAAGAAATCAAAGGTCACGGCCAAGTTTTCCAATCAGAATTCAGGGTTGATCTTTGGCAAATATATTCTTATATGCATTTGAAATCGAGTTAACGCCCACTCGTAACTTGAGCATGCATTGCATCCCTATTGACTCAACGCAACAGAGAGTTCAGCGTAATTTTGTTCGGCAAGACCTGCACACAAGAAATCAAAGGTCACGGGCAGGTTTTCCAATCGGAATTCAGAGCTGAGCTTTTGGCACGTATATTCTTACATGCATTTAAAATCTAGTTAACGCCCACTCGTAACTTGAGCATGCATTGCATCCCTATTGACTCAACGCAACAGAGAGTTCAGCTTGATTTTGTTCGGCAAGACCTGCACACAAGAAATCAAAGGTCACGGGCAGGTTTTTCAATCGGAATTCAGGGCTGAGCTTTGGGACATATATTCTTACATGCATTTGAGATCTAGTTACCGCTCACTCGTAACTTGAGGATGCATTGCATCCCTATTGATTCGGCGCGACAGAGAGTTCAGCTCGATTTTGTTCGTACAAGACCTGCACACAGGAAACCAAAGGTCACGGGCAGGTGTTCCAATCGGAATTCAGGGCTGAGCTTTGGCACATATATTCTCACATGCATTTGAGATCTAGTTAACGCTCACTCGTAACTTGAGGATGCATTGCATCCCTATTGATTCGGCGCGACAGAGAGTTCAGCTTGATTTTGTTCGTACAAGACTAGCACACAAGAAATCAAAGGTCACGGGCAAGTTTTCCAATCGGAATTCAGGGTTGATCTTTGGCGCATATATTCTTACATGCATTTGAAATCTAGGTAACGCCCACTCGTAACTTGAGCATGCAACGCATCCCTATTGATTCGACGCAACTTTTGACATGGATCTTCTAACGCATATGAAAAAACCGATTAATGCCTGCTCTTCGTTGAATTCCGAAGACGTTTCTGTCAAGAGCTGGTCCGAACCGTATCTACCCCCTTGACGAGTTGCCTTTGATTCACTTGCGAAAGCGAGAGTCTACAGGCTTCTTGCAATCAGGAAAGGTCCGGAGCGACAATCTGCTGCACACATATTCGTGTGTGTGTGTGTACAAACTCATAAGTGTGTTGGGAACTTGTGCGGTGGAAACAGGAAACGCAGAACGAAAAGAAGAAAAAACGAGAGACTGCAGCTTCGCCGCTGCTGTTAGGGTGACTCGGGCAATACATCGCGGTGACTGTATACCGAGAGAACTCGGTTGACGCTCGTCCGTCGTACGCGTTCGCAACACAGAAGCACGTGTGCGGCGCATCCGCGGCTCATTTGATCTCAAGCGAGAAGGAACAGCACGGAGCAAAAGTTTCTCGGGGAGGCTTCGTCTCCTATCGAGAATCGAGGAATCGCGGCTACGAACTCTCTCCCTCTCTCTCTCTCTCTCTCTCTCTCTTTCTCGCTCGTCTCTCGGTTCCCGCGATATGCTTACTCTCAAAAGCGTCCACGCGTCCCCGTTCACGTTTAACTCGCTCACGTTTGAAAGTATATTTTCAGCCGGATTGATCTCGCGCGCGGAACCGCGAGGAAAAAAATATAATTAAAAAAACGCGTCGAAAAAAGGGGCTTTCCGTGCTTTTATTTCTCGTGCTCCGTTATACACTCTTTTGAACCGCTACTCTCGTGTACGTACGAGCTTTTTCAGATATTCTTTGCCATACCTCACCGGATGTTGGCGCGGTCGGCCGCGAAAGTGAAATTTATTCGTATCATTCCACGTCTTGCCGGGAAACACGGTATTTAGGATTGTGCAAGAGTGCAACTTTGTCGGGAGCTTGAAAGAGCCCGCATCTTATTATGCTCTCGTTGAGCAATTCTTTGTTTTTCGCTGTGAACTTTTTATCTGGTTTTTCGAGTGTTCGAAATTTTCGAGCATAAGTGTTTCGGGACGTAAAGACTTTTTTAATATAAGGGAGAGAGAGAGGGAGAGAGAGAGAGAGAGAGAGAGAGAGAGAGAGAGAGAGAGAGAGAGAGCAAATAATTCTGATAAATTTGTCGATCATTGATTGGATTTTACGATGGTTACTAGATATTGGTAATATCTCTAATTCGGCAACTTTTTTTCATATTTGAACAATTTGTCAATAGTACTTATCTTCTTGTCAATAGTAAATATCTTCAGTCCAATGTTCCTTTCAGAATTTCATCTAATCCATGGAATACCGAATTACGAATAAATGCCTTTTTCTCTTGTTGAAAACGGATGTGCAATAAATGCTGAAATAATTTCCGGGACCATAATGGCGGCTCGAACGGAATAAATTTATTAACTTGCACGCAGTTTGCTACTGTCTCTCGTTATGTTTTTATCCTGAAATGGCACATCCTCGCGTACGGAGTGCCACCAATTATTTTCTACCTTGGTGTGCTTTCCCGGGTGAATTCTTCTCTCCTTTCTCTCTCTCGCTCTTTCCCTCTAGCTCTCTTTCTCGTATTACGTACCGTACGTACACGCGTATATCCTCAGTGTGGAAGAAGAGGAGCGGTTGGTCAGGCAAGCTCGATCGTAAAGAAAGTGTGTGCTCACTTTCGCGAAGAGTGTTTTACGAGAAAATGCCCCCGGCGTGTACGCCGAGAGTAAAACGGGGAAACAGGAATGAAATTGCGCGCCATATACGCGAACCCGTCGCTGTTAAACCACGTACGAGGGCAAGAGAGAAAAATTCGCTTAATCGTTATTCATCCTGATTGCCGCGTAATTCGCTCGTACCATTTTTCGTACCAAATTGACCATTCCCCCTCCCCCTCCTTTGGATTATGTTTTTCGGCTCTAGGTTGGTTAGGGTCCGAATTTGCATACATCGGAAAACTGGGAAGAAAGCTTGCTCGCGTTTGTTTGGGTTTGGGATACCTTGCCGTAAAAAAAATCATACGGAAGTGCATGGGAATTTTTTGACGTACGAAAAATCTCATCGGCTCGTACGCCGTGCAAGGAATGGCTTAAAACTTTCCTGCGTGGCGATCGAATATACGATATTTGGGGGTTTTTTGGCAGTTTCCCTGTGCCTCCCATAAAAGAAAAACCACCCAAAAATCGTGTATCGTGTGGCGAATATACGATTTGGAGGGAGGGGGGGGGGTCTTTTGGCAGTTTTCCCGTACCTCCTCTTATGAGAGGGCACGGGGAAACTGCCAAAAACCCCCAAAATATCGTATGTTCGATCGTTACACGATACTCGCATAGACTTTTCACCCATTAACTTTGTGTATAATCACGAGGTTGGTGGGTGAGAAGGCTAACGTAGTATGAGTACCGGTGAAACCTGTTACCTACACGGCTTTTTCGGCACTTTCCTCATGCCCTCTTACAAACACGGACGGGCGGTTAAAGAGGCTATGGGAACGTCAAAAATGGCGACATGAGTACCAGTGTTGAATTAAATGGTTTGCAAGTCCTAGAAATTGTTGCCATGTGGTAAAAAAATCTGTCAGTTCCCTAGGGTCCCTATAGGTCGGTAGTTTCGAGTATGCGGCAGTCCTGTTCGTCATTCACGGACTTCGGTCATGTTTTTGCGACGCCTTGCGCGTGTATATCTCTAGCTCCTTTCCCATGTAGAGATTGACTGTTAGGCCTGGGACGGGCCTTCACAGTTAGCCTTTCTAGAATATTGGGCCGTGAGTATTTACCAATGAGGTGCCTTTGTAGAAATGATAAGAACGGCCCGATATCGGCCAACGGAGCCAACAATTATTGGGCCAATGATTTAATTCATTGGGGCACCAATGTTGGTAATTGCACTTGGCCCTATGTGGGCCCTCTTGAAGGGCCTATGTAGAAATTGACCACTGGCTCTATGATGGGCCTTCACAGTTGGTCTATCTAGAAGTTAGTCTATCTAGAATATTGGGCCGTGAGTTTGTTTGGGTGCGTGATAAATATTCAACCATATCGGGCCAAGATTGGCCCGAGATTGGTTCTTATGGATACATATTTCATGGAATAACCTTGAAATAAATTGTGATTTGCTTATATGACAGGTTTCAAAATTGGCATATTTTACTTATGTTGGTTATTTACAAATGCCAATAATAGGCCAAGACTTGATTACAAAAACTGAACTACAAAATATCGATAATTAATATATGACGTGCCAGTTATTTGCCTATTCTGGCACAATATACAGATAATGAATAACCCAAGGCTTAAATAAAATAAAAGCAGGTATGGTCTGACCCACTTAGCCAATAAAGGGCTTAGATTAATTAAATGTAATTTCCAGTATTTTAGCATTGACAGTTTCAAAATTGGCAAATTTCGATGAACTATCGCGGCTGTTTATTGGTTTTAACAGATGAGCCCGGATAGGTTTGAGTAATGGGCTGATATTGTGCCAGTTCTTGATTTATAACGGGACAATAATGGGCCAATGTAATTGCTTGTATTTTAGCATTACCAGTTTTTGAATTGGCAAATATAGTTCAATCAACACGGCTATTTATTGGTTTTAAACGATGGGCCGATATTGTGCCGGATGAATATTGGGACAATATTCATCCGGGCCCAATATTGGGAACAATATTGGGCCAATGGATATGTCAGTATTTTAATATCCCCAGTTTTTAAATTGGCAAATTTAGTTTAACTATCACGGCTGTTTATTAGTTTTTAACGATGGGCCAGGACAGGCTTCAGGGATGGGCCGATATTGTGCCAGTTTTCAGTTTAGAGCGGAACAGTAATGGGCCAATATTATTTCTCTTTTGTTGGCTTATACGATAGTCCCAATATTGGCCTGATCGTAGCATTGGGCAACTCATGGCAACCTCTACATGGGTTTCGGCGTTGAATAATCGGGAAAATGGTAAATTGTCCTGTGCGCATTACACGGGGGGGGGGGGGGGGGGGGGTCGAGGATGTGCGCGCGAGAGGTCGACACATTAATTCGAACTCGGTTACCAACCGCGTAGATACAGGAATCGCCCATGCCAGTTCGGAGGCTTATTAGATAACGTCATATAATATTTGCGTAAAGTCCCCCCCCCCCTCCTCCTTGCAAATTTGCACGAAGAACGGACTGAAATTCTCGTGTTGATTTTACTTCCTGGCTCCTTCGTAATTGACTCGTCCGCAATTCTGTTCATTCTAACATCTCTTTCTGTCTCTCTCTCTCCCTCTCTCTCTCTCTGTATCTCGCTCTCTCCGACTTATTCTCTCTCGTAAACACGCCCTGCTCACCCAACCTAATATACTTAACTCTCTCGACAATTTCCATAAAAACTCGTTACTTCGCTATGCCCACGCGTCGACTGTCGTCACTTTGCTTTACTTTGTTAGCTCCACTGCATCGTTCTCACGAGAAAAAAAATGAATGTACCGGGTGATCCACTATAAATTAGACCCTGAATTAGAAATATAAAGAAATTGATAATTTATCTTGAATGTTAGATGCAGTCAAATAATTATGATTATAAGAGCCATATTGACCGCGACAATTTATTTTTCAATTCCAGCGCAAATTACGAATTTTTCGTAAGAAGTTGTCCTGCACTTCCAAAATGTTCAATGAACTTGATTTTTGCGCTGTTAAAACGCAACGAACGTTAATTGAATTTAATGTAAATTTTTAGTTCATTTGAAATAATTTTTTGTTTACTTGTTAATTGCATGATTCTTTTTTTATGCAAAATTCGCAGCCTCAAACAAGTGTTTGGCCAATGACAACAAATAATGGAAGTAAGTAAGAATTTTTCTTACGTCCCAACGATGCAAACTTCAACCTTAACAAAAAATATATTTCGATATATTTTTTTCTGTCGTTGTGTATACTCTTTTTAAAAATTTTATTCGGCCCTTTATCGCACAGACAATTTGACAATAGCAGAAGTAGTTTCGTCTTTCGTATTTCGTACTTTGGATATTCACCTTCGAGAAAGCGTGGCTTTTATTAGTTTTTTTTTTTATTAGTCTTCTATCGGATCCTGTGTGCCATACTGGTTTCCAGGCTCGACCATAACGGTCTATGGGTCGCTGGTGCCGAAGCGTTCGAGTCTCACATTCATCCTGAGGAATTCATGGCACGTTTCGCTCGCCGCGACGGAAAGCTCGAACACACGTCTTAACGAGCTTAGGATGGCACTTAGCTCAGGATCCTTACGACGGAAGTTGAACGTAAGACAAGCGATGTGAATTTAAGGGGAGAAGACCATTTACAAGGCAAAACATTAGGGTTTTGTCGTTACTAAAAAGTTTTTTGGCCCCGTCACTCCTCCTTCAGTTATTTTCCGTATTAGGATTAATATGTTGGCTTCCAAAAAATCTTCTGTGCCGTGAAGGTCCCTTAGGTGGTGCATGAGAACCTTTTGGGTACGCGGACATTTTGAGAAGCACCAAGTTCACAACTGGCCCAAGGTGAATTTTAAAAGACCAGAGATGCTCCGCATCGACAACGATGGGCCCTACCGCGTACGACTACGAAATGTAAAATATCGGAGCAAGACGGAATATAGAAGGTCGCATGCGCCGCCGTCCGCGCCCGCACACTTGAGTCTATTGAGGATGTACGCTCCTGGACTTGTTCCGCTAAACCTCAGGCAATTCTTAAAATATCCCTTTAAAAATTCGACACAATACTCTTAAGACAGTGAACTATCGATTTATGGAAAGAAAAAAAAATTGATTTTTTTTCAAATTTGTAAATGGTATTCCCCCCTTAAGGGCGGGGGGGGGGGGGGGATCTCGTGGCAAGGAAAAGATGTGCTGTTTTTCATAATTTTTTTAAGGAAAGATTTCCCACCAATTTTGAGACTTAGAGTTTTATTTAATGTTTTAACTTTATGTTTTATTACTTTTGGCTGTTACATGGTATTTTTTTATTTTGGCACAGTCTGAACCTTGCCAGTCTTGGTTACCAAGACTGGCACTGTACTAATAAAATTGTTTGCCAATACTGGGGTAGTACTTAACCCAAGACTCGGTAACCAAGACTGGTATGGTACTGTTGCCAATGCTGGGGCAGTACTTCCAGCCGAGACTTAACCAACCTTGGTTACCGAGACTGGGCCTCTACTAATAAAATTGTTTGCCAATACTGGGGCAGTACTTAACCCGAAACTCGGTAACCAAGACTGGGGCAGTACATCCTGCCAGTGCTGGGGCAGTACATCCAGCCAAGACTCAACCAACTTTAGTTACCAGGACTGGCACCGTACTGATAAAATTGTTCGCCAATACTGAGGCAGTGCTTCACCCAAGACTCGGTAACCAAGACTGGGACGGTACCGATACGTTCGGATTCCAATACTGGGGCAGTACCGCCAACTGAGAGTCAGCCGCCAGGACTTGCACAACTCTGGGCTCTATTGGTAACTTTAGCACAATACCGATATTCGTACATGGGCTTCTAAACTGCATTTTCTAAACTGGCGTGACGCATGGCTAAAAAACGAATCGATCGATTCTGATTGATTTTTGTATAAACCTTTCTAACCTTATAGTCTAAAACATGACCCTAAATGTTTTTGAAAAGTGAAGAAAAAAAGTAGTTTTTTCATTGCAAAATATAGCTATCTTCGGAAACTTCCATTCTCTTGTTTCGAAGCGCATGATTTCGTTGATTTTCAACATGTCTCACTTTTTCTTGGTTCATATTCTGCGTATGATTGTTAATAAATGAAAAAACTTCGTTGGTTTTTTTTCAGATTAATCCCTCCGATGCTACGTGTCGGGCCGTCTGACAACATCCGCCGCAACCCGTTTAGAAGACCATATCGTACCTCCGCTATTTTTAAAGATTAATAAATAAAAATACCATATATCAATCAGAAGTAGTAACAAAACATACTCTAAGTCTTAAAAATAGTGAAGATATGTTTCTTAAAAAAAAACACTAAAATCAGAAATTTTTTCCTCGCCTAAAGGTATCTCCCCCCTTAATCTCCTTACCCAGGCCCTTCGTTTTGTTGCAACACCCCAAGCATCACGTGTTCAATTTTATTTGGAGTTACAATTTCCCTGTCGCAAGAAGTTACGGAATTCTCGGTTCCCTTCGAATTGCACACTTAATTTTCTCGTGGGGTCTGCATTCAAATTTAGACCGAACAATGACGTAAGTTTGCGCGGCATATTTAAAATAATACTGCAACATACATTTTTATTTGGAAGTAATTTTTAATCGAACAAAGTTTTTAATTAGTTATGAATTAACCAACACTTTTCATTTGTTAATGAAGATAACATAAACAATATAAAATATTAATATTTATAACGCAAATATTTTTTTGATGATGCAAGTTTTTAACTTTCGGAACACGATATTTTTCTTTTTTCGAAATATTGAACAATCCCATGTAGAGGTTGCCATGAGTTGCCCAATGTTACGATCAGGCCGATATTGGGACCATCGTATAAGCCAACAAAAGAGAAATAATATTGGCCCATTACTGTTCCGCTCTAAACTGAAAACTGGCACAATATCGGCCCATCCCTAAAGCCTGTCCTGGCCCATCTTTAAAAACTAATAGACAGCCGTGATAGTTAAACTAAATTTGCCAATTTAAAAAATGCGACACTACAACACTGACAATTCCATTGGCCCAATATTGTTCCGTTATAAATTGAAAACCGGCACAATATCGACCCATCGTTTAAAACCAATAAATAGCCGTGATTTTTGAACTATATTTGCGAATTTAAAAACTGGTAATGCTAAAATACAAGCAATTACATTGGCCCATTATTGTCCCGTTATAAATTGAGAACCGGCACAATATCAGCCCGTTACTAAAGATTATCCTGGCCCATCTTTCAAAACCGATAAACAGCAGTGATAGTTAAACTAAATTTGCCAATCCTAAAGCTGGCAATCCTAAAATACTGGCTATTACCTTGGCTCATTATTGTCTCGTTCTAAATTGAAAACCGACACAATATCGGCCCACAGGTAAAACCTATCATGGCCCATCTTTTAAATTCATTAAACAGTCATGACAGATAAACAATATTTGCCAATTTTTAAACTGGTGATGCTGAAGTACTGCCAATTACATTGGCCCATTATTGTGCCGTTATTAATTGAGAACTGGCACAATATCAGCCCATTACCAAAACCTATCCGTGCTCATCTGTTAAAACCAATAAACAGCCGTGATAGTTCATCGAAATTTGCCAAATTTAAAACTGGCAATGATAAAATACTGGAAATTACATTTAATTAATCTAAGCCCTTTATTGGCTAAGTGGGTCAGACCATACCTGCTTTTATTTATTGAAGCCTTCAGTTATTCATTATCTGTATATTGTGCCAGAGTAGGCAAATAACTGGGACGTCATAAATTAATCGTCTATATTTTGTAGTTCAGTTTTTGTAATCAAGTCTTGGCCTATTATTGGCATTTGTAAATAACCAACATAAGTAAGTAAAATATGCCAATTTTGGTACCTGTCATATACGCAAATCACAATTTATTTCAAGGTTATTCCATGACATATGTATCGATAAGGACCAATTTCGGGCCAATCTTGGCCCGATATAGGTTGAATATTGATCACGCACCCAAACAAACTCACGGCCCAATATTCTAGATAGACTAACTTCTAGATAGACCAACTGTGAAGGCCCATCATAGAGCCAGTGGTCAATTTCTACATAGGCCCTTTAAGAGGGCCCACATAGGGCCAAGTGCAATCATTAACATTGCCGCTACAATGAATTAAATCATTGGCCCAATAATTGTTGGCTCTGTTGGCCGATATCGGGCCGTTCTTATCATTTCTACAAAGTCACCTCATTGCTAAATACTCACGGCCCAATATTCTAGAAAGGCTAACTGTGAAGGCCCGTCCCAGGCCCAACGGTCAATCTCTACATGGGATCAGTTGCTGAAAATTGAATATTTTCATACAAAAGAGTGACTGTATATAGATAATTCAGACATAAACATTTGATCGAAATTTCCAAATATTATGACTGGAATCAACATTCCTTGACAGGCATTCCGAAAAATTTGATTTTTGTCATTCGAGAGATCATTTATTTTTTCTGCTGTATATGTGAATTTTTCGGCAATTTTTTTACGATTGCGATTATTTATTATTTATAAGCGATTTCTTTCTATATCTTTTGACAGATGCTTGACAAAGCGTAAGGTTGAAATTCACTTTTGAAGACCAACTCTAAATTGCATTTGTCAAGTTTCCATGCTGTTGAACGAACAGCGTCGCGATCGCCGCCTGAAAGAATGTTGACGAAAATGGAAGGTGAAAATATTCGGAAAAATCACGTGTGTTTACAAAGAAGAAAACAAATTCTCAATATAATATTTTTGTTCGAGTTATATACGAATATTTAAAAAAAAATGTCTAGTATTTTTTCAAGGTAATTTTTGGTCTCGTATTTTTATATAATATATTTGTATTTAATATATTTAATTAAAAAACTATTATTACTTAATGTTGAATGAAGAAAAAAAATCATAATAACTTTTTTATCTTTAAAAAATATATTTAATAAAAAACTATTATTTCGTAATAGCTTTTACCATTTATTGACTGATAATATTTTTTCATAATAATAATCACATTCTCGATCTCCCAACTCGGCGGCGAGCAAACATATATTTTTTAATTTATGTTCGTGCATCTTGCAATTTGTTCTTTGCTTTTTCTCGCGCGACAACTCATGATGCACCGCTTCAATCGAAGATCCCCGAGAATTTTAATGTTCAAAAATAATCGAAGCACTTAAAATTCCGTTGGAGTGAGCGGCTGAAGAAGTGCAAGTGGTCAGTGTGAGGCGTATAAAAGCCGCCAATTCTTCGCGAGTTGTTTTAATCTGAAATGCAAACTATGACGCGCTCCTCACACTTTATTCTCGCTATTGACTTTATATCATACACATTTGAATGCGTCTCTGCGTTTCTATGGGCTCTTCACGGAGAGAAAAGTCCATGGTATTTAGAACAAACGCCCACGGTAAAAGAGTGGATAGTGACATTTGTTATAGTTTATTGACATAGCGATGATAATATGGTTAACATGACTATAAGCGAAAATTATATATAATTATGCGATTTGGGTGGCGTGCTTGACTATACAGGGTGTCCCAGAACTGATGGTAGTCTCTGAAATGGGGGGTTAGGGGTGAAATTCTGAGTCGATTGATATAAGTATGCATGGGTGTCAGATCAACCCCTAAATCATTATTAATTTTTTAAGACGGGCCAATCAGGTGCGCCCGCCTATAAACAGGCAATATTTTTAATCGATGTATATGGGTAATTCCACCAATTCCGTGTCAAAGTTTTACCGGGTGGTCTGAATTTAGGAAAACTAAGATCACCTGAAAGGTCATATTAAAACAAGCATCCATAATTATTTTCGATTTCTTTTTCCAATAGTTTTTTTTAGTAATGGCGGCTAACAATTTTCAAATTTTGTGAATCACCAAAATTTCAAATGCCCATAACTTCTCTCCAACTATAGCTAGACATTTTTTTAAATGATTTTTTAGAGAAAAACATGAACTATTTGAAAAAATAATATGCTGAAAATCTTGGTTGTTTTAAAAATCACAAAAATCACGTTCAAAGTATAAACATCGATTTTTCGGGCCTTGCCCCGTTTTTCCCGGTTTTGAAAGTATTTTTTCAGAAAAGTTTAGAATTTTTTACATCGAAATAGATTTTAAACGAGATGGGATCTCTAAAGCATCAGCCTCAGAAAAATTAAATAAACATTTTTCCCAATTTTAAACATTTTATTTGATAATAAAAATCATTGTTATTATTATTATTATTTTATAAATTTGTAAGTGAGAGATTTTATTACCTCAAAATCAACAGTAGCTATTAAAATTAAATGATAATTTTTTTTAAATTTGCTTATGTGACATGACGTTACCTTATAAAAACTCTGAATGTTTATTTACGTAATAAAAATGCCATTACAGAGTTAAGGTTGATTTAAATAAATGTTATGGAAAATGAAATTTTTTATTTAATTTTTCTGAGGCTGATGTTTTAGAGATCCCATCTCGTTTAAAATCTATTTCGATGTAAAAAATTCTGAAACTTTCGAAAAAAAATACTTTTAAAACCGGAAAAAACGGGGCAAGGCCCGAAAAATCGATTTTTATATTTTGAACGTGATTTTCGTAATTTTTAAAACAACCCAGAATTTCAGCATACTTTTTTCAAACAGTTCATATTTTTCTCTAAAAAAATCGTTTTTTAAACAAATGTCTAGCTATAGTTGGAGAGAAGTTATGGGCATTTGAAAATTTGGTGATTTACAAAATTTGAAAACTGTGAGCCGCCATTACTAAAAAAACTGTTGGAAAAAAAAATCGAAAAAAATTATGGATGCTTGCCGGTATTTGGTAAAAGAAACACGTGTTTCTGTCACCGTACAAACTTTGCTACCCCTTTTACCCCTTAAGGATTGAATTTCCAAAAACGCTGGTTTTTCATTAATTGTGCCTAGGAGCAGTTATACAAAGTTTCAAGTAGATTTGACCCGATTACTTTTTATTTTCCGTACAAACTTTGCCACCCCCTTTCGTTTGAGGGTTGAATTTTGACAAGCGCTAGAATACGTATTTTCATAATTGTGTTGAAGAGCAATAATACTAAGTTTCAAGTAAATCTTCCGGACAGATTTTTTTGTACTTTCCATACAAACTTTGCCACCCCCTTTCTCACCTTAGGGGTTGAATTTCCAAAAACGCTGGAATACGTGTTTCATTAATTGTGTGAAGAAGCACGAATATCAAATTTAAAGTAAATCCGACCAAATTTTTTTTTATTTCCATACAAACTTTACTACCCCTTTTCTCCCCTTATGGGTTGCATTTCGAAAAATCGCTTATCAAATGGTGCCCGTAGAATAAAATCGGCATGCCCTCCAAATGTCACGTTTCTACAATTAGCAGCTTCGGCTCGGCGATGAAGAATCAGTCAGTCACGAGTTTGCCTTTTATATGTACAGGCTTGGTCAAAAGTATTAGGCACCCTGTTAATTTTATGTCCGGACAAAAAATCGAATATCTCGGCGAAAAAAAATCGTAAACCAATTTACCGGACGGGGTTTTGGAGCGGACAAAGCCAGCTTGATTTCCGTTCTTTATTTTTGCGATTTTTCTTGTAGCCGGTTCGTCATTTTGAAACAGCCGATTTTCCACGATTTTCGCACTTTGCAATATCGGCGTGCTGAACTTTGAAAAATAGTAATCTCACCATTTAGTGGCAAGATCTTTGAAAAGGAAACCGAAAGCTTTAGTTTCGTTAAAAAAGAATTATGATTTTTTTCGCAGTTTTATCTAGTTTTTTTTATCAGATTTTTGTTCAAAATTTCTTTGGATCGCAATTTTTGGTTGATAGTCGACGATTTTTATCATTAATTAATTGCCCTTACTTTGAAACAACGATGTTTTAGTGAAAAATATCAAGGGGTGAAAAGGTACATACAGCCTTGGCCAAAAGTATTAGGCACCCTTATAAAATATTGATATTTTAAAAAGTCCATAAAACTATTATAATTGCTTCGAACTGAAGCTAAGACAGCATCATCAAATATAAAATTAAACAATGGAAAACCTCTTTGGTGGATTGCATGAGCTTTCATCCAAAAAACGGGTCAAAACTCAACTTTTTCACAAACAAGGGACGTCTCAAGTCGAAATATCGAAGCAATTGTAATAGTCTTATGTACTTTTTGAAATAACAATATTTTATAGGGGTGCCTAATACTTTTGGCCAAGGATGTATGTGGCTTTTTTCCTGTTGATATCTTCATCAAAACATCGTTGTTTCTAAGTAGTGGTAATAAATTAATGAGACAAATCGTCGACTATCAACCGAAAATACCGATACAAAGAAGCTTTCGAAAAAAAATCTAAATAAAATTTAGTGACCCCAAAATAACAAAATAGAACGTTTTACTCCTTAGACTAAATATTCCAAACCAAAAAGTTTTCAAGTTACGAAAAGTCAAGTTAAAAAAAATCGCACCTTAAAAAAATTAAATTAAAGCTAATGATGTCCTTTTGCAAAGTGCAAAAATCGTGAAAAACCGGCATTTCCAAAATGACTTATCCGGTACAAAAAAATTGCAAAAATAATGACAAGAAAGGAAAATGAAGTTGGCTTTGTTCGCATCAAAACCCCGTTTGATAAATTGACTTGCGATTTTTTTTCGCCGAGATATTCGATATTTTGTCCGGATAGAAAACTTACAGCGTACCTAATACTTTTGGCCAAGGCGTATAGATTACAAGGATTTTTTTCCCATAGAAACTTCAACATCCTTTTTCACCCCTTAAATGGGGTTGTTTCGAAAAATGCTCAAACACGTGTTTAATTATTGTCCTCAAAGATTATTTATACCGAGTTTCAAGTCATAATCATAATAATCATAAATCACATTGTATACTTATAATAGTCATTCAGTAATAATAATTTTTATCTCTTTATATTAAATTATGACTTATACTGCTAATTATACTTATTTCGTTAATAACAATAATAACAAGGATGACAATGTTTATCATCACTTTGGTACCAATGCATTAATTTTAATACACTGATTATGACAATTATTTGTATATTTATAATAATAATTGTCATTCAATTATAACAATAATAATAGTCATCAGTTCAATAATAATAATAGTCATTTAATTATCGTAATCTTTATCTATTTATAGTAAATTATAATTCATTCTCCTAATTATACTTGTTTCATTAATAACAATAATAATAAGGATGTCAATGTTTATCATCACTTTGGTGCCAATGCATTAATTTTAATACACTTATTATAACAATTATTTGAATATTTATAATTATATGTTCGTAATAATATAAACAACTTGCTTTGCATTGGTTAAAAATGTTTAAATTTCAGGGCTTTGCCAAACAATCTTTTTCCTTATTGAGATATCGATTTGAAGAAACGAAAATGACGAACATTGACGCACATGTCAGCGATGGACTGCGTGCTATGAACATTTTTTAACGAGCGTCATTTAAGAGAGAGAGAGAGAGAGAGAGAGAGAGAGAGAGAGAGAGAGAGAGAGAGACCGGAAGACCACCTCTTCATTAAGTTTTCGCTTGTATCTGGTCATCTATCCTCTCTCAACTTCCTTCCATTTCCGTATATTTTTTTTGCCAATCAAGCACAACAATTGCCTAGCAATCGATACACTATTCTTCCACTATTCAAACGAGAGACGAATCCGGAATTTCGAGGACCTGAATAATATGTTTTTTTTTGTTGCAAAATCCCATTTCCCGCGACACGTTGTATAGTCGTCATTATGTACGTCACGATCCAATTGACACAGGTGACACGAGTACGAGAGAGAGAGAGGGAGAGAGAGATCCACGAGTCCCAAACCGTCCTTTTTTTCGATACCCACGCTACACGCTCACGACGGACACGTGAAAAATCTGTAACTTATCGTACCATTGATTACGTTACGTTGCGATCGCATTAAAAGCTCGAGCACATAAGAGCCATGCCCCCCCCCCCCAATTTCTCCAGACACTTGTGCAAATTTTCTCGTGCCGTAGATGCGCCACTGTCACGTGGGGGTCTAATCTATAAAAAGAGAACACGATTCGTCTCACGATTATTATTACAGTGAACGCCTGAAACATGATGGATCTAGTTCATATCTTCTGCCTCGTCGTTCTCGCTGCGGTATGTTCGAATTATATATATATATATATAAATATAAGTAAATAAATAAATATATATATATATATATATATATATATATATATAAATAAATAAATAAATAAATAAATAAATATATATATATATATATATATATATATATATATATATATATATATAGATTCATATATGTATGTGTATTGTAAATAAGAGCGTATTATCTATGTGGTTCACCTAAAAATGTAATCCGTTTGGCAATTTTTTTTTGAAAATACTAAAAAAAAACACTCATAATGACGTTTGGAGAGTTCATATTATATGTGTTGACGTATATAAAAAAAATGTTTTTATGAAACAAATGCAAAATAGCGGCTCAACCGTAAAGAATGTGATTTTTTCGCCAAATGGCATAATTTTAAATGAAATTTGTCTTTTAAGTATACCTTGAAAATAAATTTTGTTATTCAAAATGATATTTTGCGAAAAAAAATTATATTTTATTTATAATTGTGGTAACTTCTTTAGCAAAGCGAAAGTGAATTGAAGCAAAAAATGTTAGTACACGCGATTTTTATGATTCATCAACGATTCTCATTTTCGTGAACAAATAATGAAAAGTTTGAAGCGACCTCTATTTAAAACAACTTGAATATAGATAAACAAACGTATTTACTATGATATTTAAAAAATAACTAGTAGAGTAAAATTTAAAACATATTTAACAAATATAGTTGATTATACATTAACTATATTCATTAAATATATTGAGTGTTTTTTTAACCGCTAGAAATCGGCCTATATTTATTTATAAAAACGAGAAGCGGTGATGAATCGAAAAAATCGTGTGTACTTCTTCAGAGAATCTATCTAAGAATTTATAGTTGACGTTTATTATGTTAAAATTATGCTTCCTAAGTTTCGAACACGCGATATGGAGACAAGAAAATTTAAAGTTTAACTGCTTTTCTACATGAAATTTTTCGACTAGGCGTTACGATTTTTTTACCTTTATTCGGCTAGACCAGATTATGGTGCTCAGTATCTTTCCTGGCTGAAGTGACCTCTCATCGAGCATCCTCTGACCCAATCTAACAAGGAACATTACTTTGGTGGCCTCCTCCGATTTTGTTGAAACTTTTTTATGCTGAAGGGTATCAAAAACTGAGAGACACGTATTTTTTTCCATCGACGGAAAAACGGTTTTAAGAGGTGAAACGCACCCTCGAAAATAGGGGTGTTTTTCGTTGTTTGTCGATAACGTTATCGTTCTCATCTCCAATGTATAGTACGCCAAAAAATTAACCTTGTTGCAATTTGAAATTTTTTTATATCTTGTACCGTTAAAACGTTATCGACGAAAAACGAAAAACATCCCCATTTTTCAGGGTGCGTTTCACCCCTTAAAACCGTTTTCCGCCGATAAAAAAATACGTGTCTCTTAGTTTTTGATACTCTTTCACATAAAAAAGTTTCAACAACATCGGAGGAGGACACCAAAGTGATGTTCCTTGTAAGTGGCAAATTTTGTTCCCCTTACGATTAATACAGAAATTTCGCTCTTCAAGGCTCAGCTTATTCAATATAAAAATCCAAAATAATTATTTTTACGCAATTAAGGGGAATTTCAATTGCTCTCGGGCCGAAAACAAACGAAAAACATTTCTAAAGTAGCTGTCATGTGTTTCAATATGTATTCATACGTTTGTGTTTGTGTTTCATTTGCGTATGTAGCCAATTGATGGGGAATTCTGAGATAAAAAATGCAAATTGATGAAACAAAATTTGCCCAAGTCGCCCAAACAAACAAAAAAGTAGTCTACTTGTTCGCTGGCAATTGAACAAATTCGTTCAAAATTCGAATTAATTTTTGCAATAACTATTTTAATGATAAATAAAGTCAATGAATAATCTTATTTCTATTAGTTCGATTCGATAGGTTACAAAAATTAATTTATGCAAAAGCACCATTTTAATTATCATGTTGATATTTAATTATTATTAATGTTATTATTATTCTCATAATCATCATCATCGTCATTATTGTTATTAGTTTCTTGAAATTATATAATAATAATATGATATATATTATATTTATTATCATTATTATTATGCTTGTCTTACTGTCATTTCTATTATTATTGGCGTCGTTTTTTGCCTTTATTCAAATTCATTATATGTTATATGATATTATTTATTATATGTATTATTATTATTATCCAACAAGGAACATCCCTGAGGTGACACCCTTCGATTTTGTTGAAATTTGGATATGTTATAAAGCACCGAAAAGTAACGGATACGTATTTTTTTTTATCGGCGGAAAAACGGTTTTAAGGGGTGAAGCCACCCCTCGAAAAAAGGCATCTCTAGGGGTAATATAGCAGTTTCACACACAAGGAGTCCACCGATTTTAATGAAATAAAAACGAAAATTCTTCTAATCCGAAGCAATGAAAAATCCACTATAGTGGCAACAAAAAAAATTAAGGGGTGAACCACCCCTATATCAAGGGGTGGTTTCACCCCTTAAAACCGCTTTTCCGCCGATAAAAAAAAATACGTATCGCTTACTTTTCGGTGCTTTATAACATATCCAAATTTCAACAAAGTCGGTGTCACCTGAGGGATGTTCGCTGTAAGTAACGTACAATCACGAACGACCCAACAACAATTTTCAGACGATAAAGGCAACGAGTGCCATGGAACTGGATCTCTTGATGATAACCCAAAATTCGTTACTGAAGACATTGGATTTGTCGACGGCGACAGTCAAAAGCGACTACCAGAGGGCGCAAGCATATTTGCACACGTTAGACTCGCAAATCCAATTGCAACGCCTCCAACAATCGCCATTGTCGATCATCGAAGAACAGAAGGAAGCATCACAGGTAGGATGTCCATTTCGATTGAAGGCGCGAAAAAAAAAAATACCTGAGCTCCTCTAAAGCTAGTAGGCAAAAAAGCACGGTAAAAATGGAAATTGGAGAAAAATGGTGAATTTTATCGTCGCGCAGATTCTTTCTACCGAGTGTTACGAATTTTTGAGGGATCGCACGAGGAGGTCGCTGGTGATGGAGTGCTCGAAAGAGAACTATCTAGCATTGGATGCAATTCTTGCGAAGGCGCTTGCACAGTTCGAGGCTCGTGTGGAGAGCACAGAAAGATGCATTGCCAACGAACCCAATACCGCCAATGTTATAGGCAACATGATCGCTGCCGGGTGCGTCAAAAGGGTAAGAACGTTGTTATCAGCAATACTTCTGCATGCCATTTTTTGTTGATTTTTTTCGAAAAGAAACGTTCGCGAGCATTTTTTTCAAGAAAAAAAAACGTTGCCATTTTCCCTGGCAGGAGGGGAAAAAATGTTAATAATTTGGGAGGACCCAATAATTGTGGTTGAATTTTTATGCATTTTTTTTCTCGTCACCAGATCGAGTGGACGTTGCCGAACATCGTCGACGTAGCCAAGGCGGAGTTTTTGACAGCCGTTTGTGGGTGTTAAAGCAGCTGATCTCCAGTAGTAGTCGAATGCAAGTGAAAACAGCATCAAAGCCCGCGATGTACGAGGCAAAAAGTCGGTCGTCGGAGGGGGTCGATCGCAAAACGAACAACATGACACAGCAGTGTTGGCAAAGAAAAGATACTAGAATGAGCTATTTAGGTAAATGTGCACTCAAGAATAAATTATTTCCACGATTTATCGTTGTTTTACTTTTTTGTATTAATATTGGGGAGTTTCGACGATACGGGCACCTTCCTGACATCGAATTACCTCGCCTGAGCCCTTTCCGATAGTTTTGTTATTCCGAAACTCACGGTAACATAGTCGCGATCCCTACCTTACCAGCGGTCGGTAAAATCAGTCGCGATATATACTAAGACAAATGTAAACAAAATAATAAACAAATAAATGTGGAAGTAAATCGAACAATTCGTGATTTGTATGAAAATTTATTTATTTCTCAGTTGCAAAATATATTTCGATTGAAAAAATGTTGAGGCTGCGGGAGCATCTGCCGGAGTGCGAAAAAGTGTGCGAGAACAGCCACGATACCATATTTGAGCGAAAAAGCGAGAAGAAACCTTCAAACACTACGGTTGATCCTCAAAAATTATTTTTTTGTTTGGGTTCTTCCTGTGCAGGGTTTGTTGCCATTGACTTTTGGTTACCAAGATACCTCCAAAGGAGCAGCTTTCGTTTGGGTTGCGTTGGGTGCGTATTGTGCTATCTTCGTTACCATTGGCCCTTGGGTACCAAGAAGCCTCTGAAGTGTCGCTATTTTTTGGGGTTATCTGGGTTCTTCGTGCGTCAGCTTGTTTGGGACTAATTGGGTTTGTTCTCCGCCAACTATCTGTACTTCTACCAATCATTGTTACTAAATGATTCAATTTTCCTTACAATTAGCTTTTGGGTGCCAAGAAGCCTCTGAAGTGTCGCTATTTCTTGGGTTTATTTGGATTCTTCGTGTATCATCTTGGTTGAAACTGTTTCGGTTTGTTCTCTGCCTATACTTTGACTAACGATTTTTACTAAATGGTTTGATTTCCTTTAATCTTGGCCCTTGAGTGGCAAGAAGCCTCTGAAGTGTCGCTATTTCTTGGGTTTCTTTGGGCTCTTCGCGCGTTAGTTTCTTTGGGACTGTTTGGCTTTATTCTCCGCCAACTATATATACTTCTACTAATCGTATTTACTAAATGGTTCAATTTTCCTTACAATTGGCCCTTGAGTGCCAAGAGCCCTCTGAAGTGTCGCTATTTCTTGGGTTTCTTTAGGTTTTTCGTGTATCAGCTTGTTTGGGACTATTTGGGTTTTTTTCTCTGCCTAAATGTCTACTAATAATTTTTACTAAAGGATTTAATTTTCCTTACCATTGGCCCTTGGGTGCCAAGAAGCCTCTGAAATGTCGCTATTTGTTTGGAATGTTTGGGCTTGTTCTTCGCCAACTATCTGTACTTCTACTAATCGTTTTTACTAAATAGTTTAATTTTCCTTACCATTGGCTCTTGGGTGCCAAGAAACCTCCGAAGTGTTCCTATCTCTTGGTTTTCTTTGGGTTCTTCGTATATCGGCTTAGTTGGGACTGTTTGGGATTGTTCTCTAGCTATACATTTACTAATGATTTTTACTAAATCGTTTAATATTCTTTACCATCGGCCCTTGAGTGCCAAGAAGTCTCTGATGTGTCGCTATTTCTTGGGTTTCTTTGAGCTCTTCGTGTATCAGCTTAGATGGGACTATTTAGGTTTATTCTCTGCCAATAGTTTTACTAATGATTTTTACTAACGGGTTTAATTTCCCTACCATTGGCGCTTTGGTGCCAAGAAGCCTCTCAAGTGTCGCTATGTCTTGGGTTTCTTCCAGCTTTTCGTGTATCAGCTTAGTTGGGACTGTTTGGGTGTGTTCTCTGCCTATACGTTTACTAATAATTTTTACTAAATGGTTTAATTTTCTTTGCCACTGGCCCTTGGGTGCCAAGTAGCTTCTGAAGTGTCGCTATTTCTTGTGTTTCTTCAGCTCTTCCTGTGTCAGCTTCTTCGGGACTGCTGGGTTTATTTTTTGCCAACTATCTGTACTTCTACTAATCGTTTTTACTAAATGGTTCAATTTTCCTTACTATTGGCCCTTGGGTGCCAGGAAGTCAATGAAGTGTCGCTATTTCTTGGGTTTTTTTGAGGTCTTAGTGTATCAGCTCAGATAGGACTATTTGGGATTGTTCTCTAGCTATACATTTACTAATGATTTTGACTAAATCGTTTAATTTTCTTCACCATCGGCCCTTGAGTGCCAAGAAGTCTCTGAAGTGTCGCTATTGCTTGGGTATTTTTGAGCTCTTCGTTTGTCAGCTTCTTTGGGACTGCTGGGTTTATTTTTTGCCAACTATCTGCACTTCTACTAATCGTTTTTACTAAATGGTTCGATTTTCCTTACTATTGGCCCTTGGGTGCCAAGAAGTCACTGAAGTGTCGCTATTTCTTGGGTTTGTTTGAGCTCTTCGTGTATCAGCTTTAATGGGACTATTTAGGTTTATTCTCTGCCAATAGTTTTACTAATGATTTTTACTAACGGGTTTAATTTCCCTACCATTGGCGCTTTGGTGCCAAGAAGCCTCTCAAGTGTCGCTATGTCTTGGGTTTCTTCCAGCTTTTCGTGTATCAGCTTAGTTGGGACTGTTTGGGTGTGTTCTCTGCCTATACGTTTACTAATAATTTTTACTAAATGGTTTAATTTTCTTTGCCACTGGCCCTTGGGTGCCAAGTAGCTTCTGAAGTGTCGCTATTTCTTGTGTTTCTTCAGCTCTTCCTGTGTCAGCTTCTTTGGGACTGCTGGGTTTATTTTTTGCCAACTATCTGTACTTCTACTAATCGTTTTTACTAAATGGTTCAATTTTCCTTACTATTGGCCCTTGGGTGCCAAGAAGTCAATGAAGTGTCGCTATTTCTTGGGTTTTTTTGAGGTCTTAGTGTATCAGCTCAGATAGGACTATTTGGGATTGTTCTCTAGCTATACATTTACTAATGATTTTGACTAAATCGTTTAATTTTCTTCACCATCGGCCCTTGAGTGCCAAGAAGCCTCTGAAGTGTCGCTATTGCTTGGGTATTTTTGAGCTCTTCGTGTGTCAGCTTCTTTGGGACTGCTGGGTTTATTTTTTGCCAACTATCTGTACGTCTCCTAATCGTTTTTACTAAATGGTTCAATTTTCCTTACTATTGGCCCTTGGGTGCCAAGAAGTCACTGAAGTGTCGCTATTTCTTGGGTTTGTTTGAGCTCTTCGTGTATCAGCTTTAATGGGACTATTTGGGTTTGTTCTCTGCCAATAGTTTTACTAATGATTTTTACTAACGGGTTTAATTTCCCTACCATTGGCGCTTTGGTGCCAAGAAGCCTCTCAAGTGTCGCTATTTCTTGGGTTTCTTCCAGCTTTTCGTGTATCAGCTTAGTTGGGACTGTTTGGGTGTGTTCTCTCCCTATACGTTTACTAATAATTTTTACTAAATGGTTTAATTTTCTTTGCCACTGTCCCTTGGGTGCCAAGTAGCTTCTGAAGTGTCGCTATTTCTTGGGTTTGTTTGAGCTCTTCGTGCATCAGCTTAGTTGGGACTGTTTGGACTTGGGCTCTGCCGATTATCCATTCTCTTGGTAATGGTGAATCCACAGTAACTTTATTCACATATACAGCCAATTTATGTATCTCTAAACATGCAGCCCTGATCTGCGTGGATGGTTCTCCAGTTAAACGAGCATTCGATGCGAAATAAAATGGGCCAGCGTGACCTAATACCGTAATAGCAAGACAATGTTGCTCGATGCTAAGTTAATTCTATACGTGGGAGTAGAAAGGATTGTCGTTGCATTTGCCACTTAGATTCTCACTCGGCAATCGCTAGGGATTTTGGGAAATTTCTCCGTGCCCATCTGGACTCCTCCAGTTCAAACGACAACGGGTGGTAAAAGTTCATTGCAAGCCTCGATCTTTGTGTTCATCTTACGGGCCACTTTATCAAACGCTGACGAAGCTCTCGCGAAGTCGGGCAAGAACTTCTCCCGGACCTGAGGGCGAGAAACAAAAACGGTCTTCGATTGACTGGAAAGTTTCGTATGGATTTTAGGAAAAGTTTGAATCGGACTGAAGTGATTTGCTTGAAGTGATTGGTTCTCGCGGTCATCTAATTTTTGTTTACTTCCGGTAAAAAGGGGACAAATCTCATTCCATGCAATGCTCGTTTTTCGAATTTCATTTTGTATCCTCGAGATTTTATTTCAACGGATTGCAATGGCATAGCAATAATATATACCTGTAGGATACACTTGGCAGCTTCGATGTTTTTGAAAATTTTGGCCTTCGAGGCCAGACATTTTTTGGCCTGAAGCTTGCTCTCCTCCAAATGGCGATGCATCACTTGCCGGGCTTTGGGCAAATTCTTCAGTTCCAATTGGCACGATTTTATGTAATCCTCGTAGCACTGGAAAAATTCACGAATTCACATGCTCCATCGGACATGATCAACTTGATCGTTGGTTGTATCAATTTGTCTCCTTAGTTTTCCTCTCGCCTCCATTTGTTGTTTTTTCTTCTATTACCTGTCGTTTTTGCGCTACTCTGTCGTCACTCGAATTATCCCATGCCGTTAGCTGTTTTAATGCCGATGAAGCCAGTTCTGATGAATTCTTCAATTTTCGTTCCACCAGACCGTATTGGAACGTGCTATGCGCTTCCGTGTGAAACACGGTGCTGTCGAACGATGCTTGAGCTCTATCCAACGAATAATGAACGGACACACTCGTGGCCTTGTCGAGCGAGAAAAATAATTTTATTATTCGTCCCTGTCATTTACTTGCTCGAAGAAAAATAATAATGGTAATATCGAAAATGGTGATCATAGTGGTTTCTGTTGAATAATTAAGCGGAACTGATGTAGACATCTTTTGTTATTAGAATATCGATAATATTAATGGTATCGGTGTTCGTGCTTTTTTGGCATTATTTGAGGCCTTATATACCGTTGAAAAAGAAATGTATCATTTCTTTCTATTGGCTGAAGGGAGACTTTGTCCTTGAAAGAGCAGCGGGAGATGTTAGCGGCTCAGCATGAGCAGCTAGAAGAAGAGGTGGGATGCCTCTATGGACCAGGCAAAACTTTAAACGCGTTTTTCTCGAAAACACGTTTGTTAAAAATGGCTGACATTCTCCTGACCGCTGTAATTAACATATCGACCTGAAATTTCGAGAGCATACTCAGAAAATATGTCTTCACGGAATGACGGATCGTTTTATCGATAGATACATTTTTGCATTTATTATTTATCTTTTTATGCGAAAAGAAAACGCGAGAATTCGATTTTTTTTTAATTGCCGCCATTTTCCGAAATTTGTACTAAACGAAAAACCCATCCGTCATTCCATGACCAAAGGGTCACAGATTGATAATATGCTTCGAATTTGTGTTTCAGATCAACAAAGAGGGGGCAGTGATGTCAGCCGTTTACCTCCCGCGATTTGCGGACCTGTTTTCGCGGAGCTGCAACGGCCGCCGTTTTGGTTTTTTTTTTCAAAAAAATTTTTTTTTAACGTTCTGTATATCATGAATAAAAGCAAGAAAAAACCCGCACTCAAAAAGCTTTACTCGTTTCCTTTGAAAAAAATTAAATGTAAACACCTGAAATATGGCACTCCAAGGACAAAGTCTCCGTTAAATGAATTAAACATTTCAAGAATGATACGGTTGATATGGTCCGAAGAACAATTATTTTAAAGCTTTGAACGCATTGTTCTTGAAACGATGCTCTCGAAATTGGGCGGTCGCGTAGCTCCTACAATTTTTAACCGATTGACTCCGAATTTTCACTGTAGGTTCTTAGATAGATTTTCTAGCGAAGTACACACGATTTTCACGATTGATTAATAATTAAGATTTTCATCGACAAATTGGGGCTGGGTTGAAATTCCGACCTTTGAATGATCAGAACGCTCAAAATTCTGAAAGAATTTTACACGAAAGACCAAAACTTCGAAAATTCAAACACGGTCAAAATAATTCAGCTATGGGAGTTTTGAAAGTTTCAAAATTTTCAATAAATCGACGAATTATTTCAAGATTTTTTTTTATTAAGAAGTGACTTTACGTCAATTTTGAAATTTGTCTAGACAATGTTATAAGTTCTACATAATTTACAGTCAACTGTGTAGACTTTCGCTGTCATGATCTTGACAGGGCTGCGTTGAAATTCCGAACTTTGAATGTTCCGACGGTTTAAAATTCCTAGTTTTAAGGTTCCCAAATTACAAGTTTAGTCAAGATCATGCCAGCTGAAGTTTACACGGTTGACTGTAAATGATGCAGAACGTATGACATTGTCTAGGCAAATTTCAAAATGGGCGTAAACTCACTTCTTAATTTAAAAAAAAGCTCGCAATAATTCGTCGATTAATTGAAAAATTTGAAACTTTTAAAACTTCCATAGCTGAATTATTTTGACGGTGTTCAGATTTTCGCAAAACTCTTTCGGAGTTATGATCTTTCGGGGTAGTATTCTTTCGACATTTAAACCCGGCCCCAACAAATTAAAGCCGTTTTTTAAGTCGAAAATACGACCGTTTTTTTTCAAATTATGCCAAATCTACAAAAATCAATATTTTGTGATAATTGTGTGCACTTCGCTAGCAAAAATCATGTAGATTACGAAAAAAAAAGAATGAGTTCCATCAGAAAATAAAAAATCGAGTTGAGTACTTACAGATATGTTAAATAATCCCTCAAAACCGCATTTTGATTGCTTTATTAGTATGTTAAAAAATCTCGAAAAACAGTCTCATTTTTCGACCATCCAAAGGGATATAAGGCCTTGAGTGTTTATTTTTCGGAGCATTTTCTTTTATCCGAATGACTCAACCCAGTTGAATGATAATTGCCGCGAGTTAAATACGATGAGCACTTACGCCAGTAGTCAGTAGGAGGCAAATGACTTTCGCGAGATTCGACATTTTTCTGTATAGCCCAATGGGATGTGAACGAGTGTCGGGTGCGTCCTTCTATGTTGGATATAAAAATGGAAATCTGGGCCCTATCCCTGTCTATGCCGGTCGATCGTAATTTTTTCGAAATTGCACCGAGAATTCGGGCTGAAAGGAGAAAAAATTAAAAAATGTTGCTGATTTTGATAATTTTTTTCAAACGCTTGATTTCGTCAGCATTTTTCAGACTTAAGGTACGTTTAATTACTACTTCTTGCTGTTACATGGTATTTTTTTAATTAATCTCTAAAAAAGGCGGAGGTATAGCACGGTCTTCGAAACAGCATTTTCAAAACTGGCGTGACGCATAGATAAAAAAACTAATCGACCGATCCTGACGAAATTTCGTATAAATCTTTCTAACCTTATGCTCTAAAAGGTAAACCTAAATGTTTTTGAAAATAAAAATAAAATTATTTCTTATTGCAAAATGTCGCCATTTTTTTAGGAAAATTCAATCTCTTTGTTTCAAAGCATACCATTCCATTGATTTCCAACATTTCTAACTTTTTCTTGGTTCGCATTCTGCGTATGAGTGTTAAGGCGTTACCCCCACTTGTAGCGCAAAAAAAGGCCTTTTTCATGAATTTTTTAAAAGAAAACTACAAAACTTTTTTAATCGATCAATATACCATCTTAAAGAACACATCTTGAAGAACTTTCAGTAATTTTTTTATTGAAAAATATTACATTGTTTCGTGGCAAATGGCCGTCAATGAAATAATGTTTTTATATACACGGTTTGCGGTGACCAATATTGCGGCGAAGTGGATCATCTGAAGAAAAAAATGCGGATGGATTTAGCCAAATATAAGTATAAACTAGTCTTTAATCGAAGGATTTTAAAAAATATTCATTTTTCACAAAATCGCGGACAGTCAAAGTTAATGGTTCGATTTTAACGAAAAAAAAACGGCCGTTTTTTCGCTATAAAACGGCCATTTTTTCTAAAAAAAATCGAACGATTAAAGACTACATTTTTATGTATTAAATAAGCCTGCAAAATTTCAAGAAAATCGGTTCGTTAGTGTTCGAGTAATCTTGGTCACCGACTTCAGAAATGCCATTTTGAGAAAAACGCGTTTAAAGTTTCTCTTTCAACGCTCTTTCAACGCGGATTCTTCTCTTTCAACGCTCATATCTCAGTGAATTTTGTTCGGATCGACTTGAAATTTTCAGGACATATTCTCAGATACTTATACTTCAAAAAAATGCAATAAAAAAATCGATTTTTTCAAAATCGCAAGTGGGGGTAACCCCTTAACGAAAGAAAAATTGTCGCCGTTTTTTTTCTTCGGATTAATCACGCCATTTGTCAACATCCACCGCAACCCGTTTCGAAGACCGTGCCAAATCTCCGCCATTATTAAGGACTAATAAAAAAATACCATGCAACAGCTAAAAGTAGTAATAGAACATACCCTAAGCCTCAAAAAATAATGACGAAACCTTTTCTTTTGAAACAAAAGTCTGAAAATAACCATTTTTTCCTCGCCTAGAGATATTTCGTCCCTGAAGCTTCGGAATTATTTATCCACCCTGTATAGCTTTGTTATTGTGCTATATCATATTAATTCATCTGAATAAAAGCAAACCACTGTTTTGATGTACATTCTTCTGAAGAAGGGTTTTTTTTTTCAAAATTAGGGGAAAACATTTATTTGACCTAGTTTATATGCACAGCCATCAAATACAGAAATATTAATTTACACGGTGAATGCGATTTTCAGACTACCATCAAATGCATAAAGAGTCAAACATACATTTGTCCAATGAAAAGCATCCATTTATGACGAACTTTAATATTTGTTCAAGAATTGAGGCATGTTTCCTTTTTCTACGTATATAAATATAGTATTTGATGGAAGGATTTTTTTTCCGATGTATACTTTCGATTTGATGATCGATTTGACGAACGTGCGCTATTTTTTTTATTTTTATTTAATAATTCGATAAATTGCTTTGATTAATCCCTTTATTTAATTAAACTTATTTTTAAATTAAGCCCTGTAATTAATTAAAGTTATTATTAAATCAATCTCTTTCATTAATTAAACATATTATTGAATTAATCCCCTTAATTAATTAAACAAAGGATAAATTAATATACTAACAAAATTTGTTCGACTTTTTGATATTACATAACCTGGTTGGGAAGGGCTTACTGCAAAAGACGTTTTAGCACATTGCTACCCGGACATCGGCATTGAATCGATGGTGATAAAATATTTTTACACAACAAATTTATAGAGGGTTCTCCAGATGATACTTTTTCAAATACGTAATTTTTGTAAAAATGTATTAATACGATATTCTAAAAAAGAAATCCGAAAAATGAGCTATTTTCAACTGTTACAACTAGGCATAATCCTTTACAGGGAAGATACCTTTAGGCGAGAAAAAATAATCTGTTTTTCGTGATTTTTTTTTAAACGGAAGATTTCATGGCCACTTTTGATACTTAGGGTTTGTTTTATTAGTACTTTTTGGCCGTTACATGATTTCTTCTTTTATTAATGAAAATTGGTATAAATCTTTGTAACCTTATTGTCTAAATCATGACTAAATGTTTTCTGGAAATAAAAAAAAAGTTATTTTTTTTAAATTCTGTTTCAAATCGTACCATTTCATCGATTTTTAACATTTCTCACTTTTTCTTGGTTCATATTTTGCGTATAAGTGTTGATGAAAGATAAATCCTGGTTGGTTTTTTTTCAGATTAATGCCATCGACGCTACGTGTCACGCCGGCTGACAACGCCCACCGCAACCCGTTTAGAAAACCCTGCCATAGCTCCGCCATTTTTAAACAATACCACGGAACAGCCAAAAGAAGTAATATAAAAAACACACCCGAAGTCTCAAAAATAGCAAAAGAATCTTACCTTTAAAAAAAAAATCATGAAAATCAGCATCTTTTTTCTCGCTCAAAGATATCTCGCCCCTTAAAGAATATCCACCAAGAGGATAGAAATTCGAATAGAAAATTCGAAATCGATCCACGAACCCATTATGAAGAATAATATCACTTTCAATATGGATAATTTATTCGTAAATAAATCAAATGACGAAAATTTACTGAAAATGGAGCAATTTTATTCTAATTCACAAACATATACTTGAAGTACTGATAAATGATGTATAAGACATTTTTGAAGATGAGACCTCTCAAAAAATTGCCGAAAAATGTTGGTTCACGGAGACACGAAAAAAGTGTTATTTTCGAAAATTGTAAAACTTTCCGTCACTTACACGTAGATGATCCGTTGCGAGCCGATCGTTCCGAATCGTTTGGTTCGCCAATTGAAGACTGATTTCTTTCAAACGAGCACCGCTAATATAAATTCGATCTGCGATTATCGTATAAGCTTCCTAGAACGTTCGAATCGTACGATGCCGATTATCGAGCGGCGAGTTTCGCCACAGGCACCTCTAAAAGACAATGGTGCAAAAATGCAGCGATTAGGAAATGGTGCACTCGGTTTAATACTTATGCATCGATACTTCAATTCGAATGCAAATGAACGTACACGGTGAGGCATTTCCGGCGTCCGACCACACTGGACGTTACGTCGTTCATTTTTTTTTATCTGAAATAAACTTTAAAGTCCCGCGGACAATTGGAGCCGTCTCCGATATTGAAATGTACAAGAGTATCGAAGTCATGTAACAGAGCTATATCGACGCTCAAGGTGGAACGAGCGCGTGATCTTGATTTCTATACATTTCGTTCGAATTTTAACCGGACATTGTTCATATCATTATGCATGTTTCAGTGAAAATTCAGAACCGTCGACTATTTAAATCGGGAGATAATGGGTTTGAAAATTGCAACTTTTGAGGGGCCAGTCCTCTTTGAAAATTTCAAAAAATCGATGTAGAGGTTGCCATGAGTTGCCGAATGTTACGATCAGGCCAATATTGGGACCATCGTATAAGCCAACAAAAGAGAAATAATATTTGCCCATTACTGTTCCGCTCTAAACTGAAAACTGGCACAATATCGGCCCATCCCTAAAGCCTGTCCTGGCCCATCTTTAAAAACTAATAAACAGCCGTGATAGTTAAACTAAATTTGCCAATTTAAAAAATGGGGATACTAAAATACTGACAATTCCATTGGCCCAATATTGTTTCGTTATAAATTGAAAACCGGCACAATATCGGCCCATCGTTTAAAACCAATAAATAGCCGTGATGGTTGAACGATATTTGCCAATTTAAAAACTGGTAAAGCTAAAATACAAGCAATTACATTGGCCCTTTATTGTCCCGTTATAAATTGAGAACCGGCACAATATCGGCCCGTTACTAAAGATTATCCTGGCCCATCTTTCAAAGCCAATAAACAGCAGTGATAGTTAAACTAAATTTTCCAATCCTAAAGCTGGCAATCCTAAAATACTGGCTATTGCATTGGCGCATTATTGTCTCGTTCTAAATTGAAAACCGACACAATATCGGCCCATAGTTAAAGCCTATCATGGCCCATCCTTTAAATTCATTAAACAGTCATGATAGATAAACAATATTTGCCAATTTTTAAACTGGTGATGCTGAAGTACTGCCAATTACATTGGCCCATTATTGTTCCCTTATAAATTGAGAACTGGCACAATATCAGCCCATTACTTAAACCTATCCGGGCGCATTTGTTGAAACCAATAAACAGCCATGATAGTTCATCGAAATTTACCAATTTTAAAACTGGCAATGCTAAAATACTATAAATTACATTTAATTAATCTAAGCCCTTTATTGGCTAAGTGGGTCAGACCATACCTGCTTTTATTTTATTTAAGCCTTGGGTTATTCATTATCTGTATATTGTGCCAGAATAGGCAAATAACTGGCACGTCATATATTATTTGTCTATATTTTGTAGTTCAGTTTTTGTAATCAAGTCTTGGCCTATTATTGGCATTTGTAAATAACCAACATAAATAAGTAAAATATGCCAATTTTGAAATTTGTCATATATGCAAATCACAATTTATTTCAAGGTTATTCCATGAAATATGTATCCATAAGGACCAATCTCGGGCCAATCTTGGCCCGACATAGGTTAAATATTTATCACGCACTCAAACAAACCCACGGCCCAACATTGTAGATAGACTAACTTCTAGATAGACCAACTGTAATCGCCCATCATAGAGCCAGTGGTCAATTTCTACATAGGCCCTTTAAGAGGGCCCACACGGGGCCAAGTGCAATCACCAACATTGGCGCTACAATGAATTAAATCATTGACCCAATAATTGTTGGCTCTGTTGACCGATATCTGGCCGTTCTAATCATTTCTACAAAGGCACCTCATTGGTAAATACTCACGGCCCAATATTCTAGACAGGCTAGCTGTAAAGGCCCGTCCCAGGCCCAACGGTCAATCTCTACATGGGAACAAGATGACCCTCGATGATTTTACAATGTTCAGTTTTACTTTTATTTGCGAAAAACTGCGATAAAACGCGAGTTTTTACTTTTTTCGTTTTTCATTTGCCATTTTTTTTATTTTTTTATAAAACTTTATATCCGAGGGTCATTTTGTAGCTGGTGTCATACTGAATCTAATGGACTTCGATTTTGTTGTTTCAGCCCCTGTACGTTTCAGTAGCTGGCCCACCTATTTTTGAGGCGTTACGTTAAACTATAGTATTTGTATTGAAAAATGAAAAAAAAATGTTTAATCTATTTCAAGACCTTATTTATCAAGCCCACCAACTTTTATATTCATATCTTTTATAAAATCCTCAAAAAAGTCGCGAAAATAGCCTTTTTTCATAGCTCCATAGTGGACTGGCCCCGTAACACTGCAGGGTCTGCATTAAAATTTAGACAGCATAATTTGCCGTAAGAAATATTTGTCCCCTATGATAAGAGGACATATGGCAACAGCGCAACGTTGCACGCATCCAATGACGTAAGTTTGCGCGGCATATTTAAAAAATATTTCAACACAAATTTTTGTTTAGGGGTAATTTTTAGTCTAACAAAGTTTTCAATTAGCTATGAATTAACCAACACTTGAATTTGTTAATGAAAATAACATAAACAATATGAAATATTAATATTTATAACGCAAATATTTTTTTTATGATAAAAGTTTCGAACTTTAAGAACAAGATATTAATTATTTTTTCGCGAAATATTCAACAATACTGGGGTGTTGCCATATGTCTTCTTATTATAGGGGATAAATATTTTTTACGGATAATTATTATGTCTTTACTGACCGTTCTAAGCAAAACTGAACAGTTAAGGCAATCCAAACGTTTTTTTCACTCTTTCCCTAACTAGTTTGCTATCTGAACATAATTTTTTTTCAAAATTTATAAACACAATAGAATGGTACGACGAATTATTCGACCTGAAGTCACGAGTCGAACTTTTGGTCCGATCATTTGTTTGGGTCTGTTTGAGTTCTTCTCGTGCCGGGTTTCTTACCATTTGTTACCATTTCATTTTACGTTTGGTTACCTTTGGTTACCAAGATGCCTCCAAAGGCGCAGCTTTATATTGGGTTTCATTGGGTGCGTTCAGTGCCATTTTCCTTACCATTGACCCTTGGTTACCAACAACTTCTGAAGTGTCGCTGTTTCTCGGGTCTCTTTGGACTCTTCGAGTATCAGCTTACTTGGGACTGTTTGAGTTTGGTCTCCGCCTATACTTTTACTAATGATTTTTACTAAATGGTGTGATTCTCTTTACCATTAGCCCTTGGGTGCGAAGAAGCATCTGAAGTGTCGCTATTTCTTGGACTTCTTTGGCCTTTCCGTGTGTCAGCTTATTTGGGACTGTTTGGGTTTGGTATCGGCCAATTATCTGTACTTTTACTAATGGTTTTTACTGAACCGTTTAACTTACCTTATACTTGGCTGTTGAGTTTGTTGAAGCCTCTCAAGTGACGCAATTTTTTTTTGGTTTCTTTGGGTTCTTCGTGTATTAGCTTGTTGGGACTCTTTGGGATTGTTCTCCGCCAATACTTTTACTAATGGTTTTTAGTGAATGGTTTAATTTTCTATGCCATTGGCTCTTAGGTACCAATAGGCCTCTGAAGTTTCGCTGTTTTTTGGGTTTGTTCGGGCTCTTCGTGTATTAGGTTATTTGGGACTGTTTGGGTTTGTTCTCGGCCTATAGTTTTACTAATGATTTTTACTAAAGGGTTCAATCGTCTTTACCATTGGCGCTTGATTTTGTCGAAGCCTCTCAAGTGACGCTATTTTTTTGGGTTTCAGTGGGTTATTCGTGTATCTGCTTGTGTGAACTCCGGGTTTTTTCTCCGCCGATACTTTTCCTCGTGGTTTTTACTAAATGGTTACATTTTCCATACCATTAGCCCTCATGTTTCCTGAAGTTTCGCTTTCTCGTGGATTCAATTGGGCTCTTCGAGCACCACTTTATTTGGGACTATTCGGGCTTGTTCTCTACTCATTATCAAGACTTTTACCAATGGCGATTCCAGCAACTTTATTGAGATGATTCCAGTTGAACGGTGATACCGTTATTGACACTGTTACGTTTTAATTCGAAGTAAATTGTATACACTGTAAAAAATAAGCGTGTTGTCGGTGTGTTGAAGCAACACACAACACGCCTACAACGTGTGTAGGACCTGGTTAACGCGTTGAAACAACGTGTTTTACTTATTTTACCGTGTTGAAACAATACGCTCTATACCATTCTTGGTAACAACACATTTTAAATATGTTGCTGTAGAACACGCTTAATGTAACACAAATGAAGCGTGTCGATTCAAGCCATTTTCTCCCAAACAACACACTTAGTGTAGGTACACTGTAAAAAATAAGCGTGTTGTCGGTGTGTTGAAGCAACACAGAACACGCCTACAACGTGTGTAGGACCTGGTCAACGCGTTGAAACAACGTGTTTTACTTATTTTACCGTGTTGAAACAATACGCTCTATACCATTCTTGGTAACAACACGTTTTAAATATGTTGCTGTAGAACACGCTTAATGTAACACACATGAAGCGTGTCGATTCAAGCCATTTTCTCCCAAACAACACACTTAGTGTAGGTACACTGTAAAAAATAAGCATGTTGTCGGTGTGTTGAAGCAACACACAACACGCCTACAACGTGTGTAGGACCTGGTTAACGCGTTGAAACAACGTGTTTTACTTATTTTACCGTGTTGAAACAATACGCTCTATACCATTCTTGGTAACAACACGTTTTAAATATGTTGCTGTAGAACACGCTTAATGTAACACACATGAAGCGTGTCGATTCAAGCCATTTTCTCCCAAACAACACACTTAGTGTAGGTACACTGTAAAAAATAAGCGTGTTGTCGGTGTGTTGAAGCAACACACAACACGCCTACAACGTGTGTTGGACCTGGTTAACGCGTTGAAACAACGTGTTTTACTTATTTTACCGTGTTGAAACAATACGCTCTATACCATTCTTGGTAACAACACGTTTTAAATATGTTGCTGTAGAACACGCTTAATGTAACACACATGAAGCGTGTCGATTCAAGCCATTTTCTCCCAAACAACACACTTAGTGTAGGTACACTGTAAAAAATAAGCGTGTTGTCGGTGTGTTGAAGCAACACAGAACACGCCTACAACGTGTGTAGGACCTGGTTAACGCGTTGAAACAACGTGTTTTACTTATTTTACCGTGTTGAAACAATACGCTCTATACCATTCTTGGTAACAACACGTTTTAAATATGTTGCTGTAGAACACGCTTAATGTAACACACATGAAGCGTGTCGATTCAAGCCATTTTCTCCCAAACAACACACTTAGTGTAGGTACACTGTAAAAAATAAGCGTGTTGTCGGTGTGTTGGAGCAACACACAACACGCCTACAACGTGTGTAGGACCTGGTTAACGCGTTGAAACAACGTGTTTTACTTATTTTACCGTGTTGAAACAATACGCTCTATACCGTTCTTGGTAACAACACGTTTTAAATATGTTGCTGTAGAACACGCTTAATGTAACACAAATGAAGCGTGTCCATTCAAGCCATTTTCTCCCAAACAACACACTTAGTGTAGGTACACGAGACTCGAAGCGTCGTGAAACAACTCACTTGCACGCGTGTGCCACAAAGAACACGCGTCCAGTGAGTTGGTATGACAATATGGCGACTTTATAACCTCGCTACGTTATGCACGAACTTGCGAAACAGATTTCAATTGCGAATTGTGTCATTTTGAAAGTGAAACACAGAAGTTTTTTCTCGTCGAGCAGACCTACACGAATGAAGAAAATAATGTGCTCTGTGAAACCATGGTAAGTGCTACACTCAGTTTATCGACGTATATATCAAATAAGTTTTTGATTAAGTGTCACCGCGAAGAAATTTTTTTATTTCGTGCGGATCAATATTTTATCCAGAGTGAAGAAAGATCCTTCGTAGGGGCAAGGGGCAAATTTAATTCTATGCGTACCAAGTTTGTTGTTCAGTGGGAAGAAAATGTTCTGCGCGGAGTGGAGGAAATTCGTTGTTCCGGGCAAAGGCAATTTTTTATTCTGTGCGGACCAACTTTTCTGTCCAGAGTGGAGTAAAGTTCTTGGTGGGGGCAAAGGAAATTCTTTATTGTGTGCAGACCAATTTTTCTGTCCAGGGCAAAGAAAATTGTCTGTCCGGCGTGAAAGAAATTCCTTGTTCTGGGCAAACGGATTTTTTTATTCTTTGCGGACCAACTTTTCTGTCCGGAGTGGAGTAAATTTCTTGCTCGGGGCAAAAGAAATTCTCTATTTTGTGCGGACCAATTTTTCAACGATTCTGACAGATCAATAGGAAAAGATGTTGGGCACTGTCGGGGGAACTCGTCGACTGTCATGGGAAGCTATTTCGCGGCGGATACTGCATATCCTCCCGCGTTATTACATTTTTTTCCTTCATGTTTTTATTCGGCCATTAAGGCAGGATATACATTTAGGCGGGAAAAAATTTACCAATTTTAAGCGATTTTTTAAATTAAGGAATAATTAATTTACATTTATCAAACTGTAGGTATTCTTTAATAGTATATTTAAGTACACAATACGATTTTTTTAAATTAATTTATCATCAAAGGGCAGTTGCGAATCGGCGTGCAGTCTAGCTTTTGGAAACTTTGATTTGCAAAAATATTCAAAAAAATGTCAGTTACAACATGTATAGTTTATATTTGACAGTACTTCAAATGAAGAAAACCAAATTTACGAGAATGGCCCGCATTTACAAAAAAACAATTAACATTTCACGCAAAATTTCTGTAAAAATTACATTGAAAAAGTCGTTTTTCAAATGATGTTTCAAAAAAAATTCTCGTCAAGTAGAAGGTAGCAATATTATCAATACTTCTACCAAGTTTCAACTCAATCGGCTTTATAGTTTTTGAGTAATCCTGGACGCCAATTCCGAAAATGCAGTTATGGGAAAAAGGGGTTTGTAGTTTACGCCCGTTCCGAATCCGAGCCGTGAGGCACAGCGTTGGCGGGCTATAACGTTTAAAGTTTTTCGATATTCACTTTGATACTTCCGGAAATTATTCTACATAATAGACCTGTCGTTTAAAGAAAAAAAAAAAAAGAAATCGTTTTTTTTATCGTTGTAAATGTATATCCCGCCTTAAGGGTGTTTTAGTTTTACACAATGGAACATGAACAGTTGATTTGTACGTTGATATTGTAAAGGAAAAATAAATACTTTGATTCGAGAATTTGATTTTCGTATGTATTCAATATTGCAGATAATACGCCGACTCAGCCACACACTTACGCATGCGCGCACGTGCGTATATATTACACACACACGCGCGCGCACATATATGTATATATATATACACACCTATGCAGGAGAGTAATATGGACATTTCACATTTTATGTGTGTTTGGGTGTACGAACACACACACACATATATATATATACATAATATATGAAATGTCTTCATTACTCTTCTCCTTCAATGTTCTCCTTCAATATTCCGTTTCTTGATGAAAAACCACAAGTATAGCCGATAGCACAATGGGTAGCGTATATTAGGTATAGAAGTAACTAGGTTAGGTAGGTTCGAAACCAGGTATGGACAATAAAATTTATTCGCAGCAATTAATGTCAGGACGACTGGAAATCATCAAGTATGGTAGTAAACCATCGGAATAAACCACCAGTAACGGAGAAACCTTTTTTATTTATTTTTCAACGTATGCCTCGGTGACGTCCTGTACGTTATTCCCAAGCGTCCACAAGTACACATAAAAGGTGTGTTGATTTAGCCTTCAACACATTTTAAACATGTTGAAATTGGCGACAAGCGTTTACACGCCTGAAGTGTGTCGAAAAAACACGCTTTGAACTTGCTAAAACACGCTTGAAGCGTATTGAAACAACACGCGTAAAATGTGTCGTTACGACATCAACACATGAGTTGCCGTGTTGAAAACGGCGACACGATTACACACGTGAAACATCTCGAATCAACGCGTTTGTTTTTACAGTGTATACACGGGAGTAGAAATGATTATCGTGATGTTGTCTTCACTTGGTTTCCCGTTTTTCATTCACCAGTCGTTTTTTAATCTTCATCAGAGGACTCCTGGTCTTCCGCCGAGCCGATTTCATCTTCGGCAGATCCAGCATTCGCTTCTTCGGCATTCTTTCGGCAATTCTCGACCAAACAGGTGTTCCTGATTTTCATATCTATGACCACTTTGGAAAATATTAACTCAACATCCCTCAGGACCGTCGCCGTCGAAGCCAGGAGCTGGGGAGCCGAGAAAAAAAGAAGTGTTTAGCTGACTCGAACTATCCGTATGGAATTTTGGAAAAACTTTGATCGCGACCGATGTGATTTGCTCCGAGGAATTGATCTTCGTTGTACTTCATTTTTTTATGCCGTCGAAAACGGGTAAACGTTTCTTTTTCGATCCAACGCACGTTTCTCGGATTTCCTTTCGAGTACAATGTTGCATTGGGAATTCCGCGAGTTTGAAGTAACCCATGTAGAGATTGACCGTTGGGCCTGGGACGGGCCTTCACAGTTAGCCTTTCTAGAATATTGGGCCGTGAGTATTTACCAATGAGGTGCCTTTGTAGAAATGATAAGAACAGCCCGATATCGGCCAACAGAGCCAGCAATTAGTGGGCCAATGATTTAATTCATTGTAGCGCCAATGTTGGTGATTGCACTTGGCCCTATGTAACCTCTTAAAGGGCCTATGCAGAAATTGACCACTGGCTCTATGATGGGCCTTCACAGTTGGTCTATCTAGAAGTTAGTCTATCTCGAAGATTGGCCCGTGAGTTTGTTTGGGTTTGTTTGGGTGCGTGATAAATATTCAACCTATATCGGGCCAAGATTGGCCCGAAATTGGTCCTTATGGATACATATTTCATGGAATAACCTTGAAATAAATCGTAATTTGCGTATATGACAGGTTTCAAAATTGGCATATTTTACTTACTTATGTTGGTTATTCACAAATGCCAATAATAGGCCAAGACTTAATTACAAAAACTGAACTACAAAATATAGACGATTAATATATGGCGTGCCAGTTATTTGCCTATTCTGGCACAATATACAGATAGTGAATAACCCAAGGCTTAAATAAAATAAAAGCAGGTATGGTCTGACCCACTTAGCCAATAAAGGGCTTAGATCAATTAAATGTAATTTCCAGTATTTTAGCATTGCCAGTTTTAAAATTGGCAAATTTCGATGAACTATCACGGCTGTTTATTGGTTTTGAAAGATGGGCCAGGATAATCTTTAGTAATGGACCGATATTGTGCCGGTTCTCAATTTATGACGGGACAATAATGGGCCAATGTAATTGCTTGTATTTTAGCATTACCAGTTTTTGAATTGGCAAATTTAGTTCAACCATCACGGCTATTTATTGGTTTCAAACGATGGGCCGATATTGTGCCGGTTTTCAATTTGTAACGAAACAATATTGGGCCAATGGAATTGTCAGTATTTTAGTATCCCTAGTTTTTAAATTGGCAAATTTAGTTTAACTATCACGGCTATTTATTAGTTTTTAAAGATGGGCCAGGACAGGCTTTTGGGATGGGCCGATATTGTGCCAGTTTTCAATTTGGAGCGGAACAGTAATGGGCCGATATTATTTCTCTTTTGTCGGCTTATACGATGGTCCCAATATTGGCCTGATCGTAACATTGGGCAACTCATGCCAACCTCTACATGGGAATTCTTGCTAAGCATTCCTTTCGAGACAAAATCGATTTTAATTTCCTTTTATTGGGGTTCCCGTGTGTTCCGAGCCTTTGAAATTCGCTTGAACTTTGATAGAGATTCAATATCAACGGATCGCAATGGTACTGAAATGATACACACCCTTTTTAAGCAAGAGTGAGTTCGAAATAATTTGAACCAGTCGAATGAGCACATGCATGTGCATCTCTTTGCCATCTTTTTATGCTGCTCCAGACGATGGAGCGCCTCCAGCCTGGTTGCGTTGAAACGACGTTGTCGATCCTCGAGCACTTCTAGTTCTTCCCCGATGCACTCGAGCACGGCTTGTTGCTGCATGGAGGAATTATTCACCCATTTACATGCACGTATTTACAATTGACAGCAGATTCGCACACCAACCTAATCGTTGGTCGTGTCAATTTTTGTTCCTTAGTTACTCACCCTGACCTCACTCATATATTCCCGCGCACTTTCCTTGTCGTATTTCGTTTCCAACTTTGTCATGATTTTGGACAAATTAGAGTAAGCGTACTTGTGTGCGGAGTTGATCTTTGCCGACAACGAGTCCAATTCTAGAGTGAACGATGTTCGAAATGGAGTCATCACGCTCCAGGCGGACACACTCGTTGCCTTGTTGGATGAGAATGATGATATTATCATTTGTCACTATTATTTTCTTGCTTGAATTAAGGGCTTACGTGGGTTTGAAAATTTCGAAAATACATTTTTTTTAATTTTATTATCCAATAGGACAATATGTCTAGAATATTCTGCCAAAGTTTTAAGTCAATCGGAGTTAAAGTCTAGGAGAGAGATTTTTCGGGAATTCCCTCCGTTGGGAAAGACCGGCTGGGAGCGACGCAGGTATATCGCATTTTTCTCAAAACACTATTCTTGAAGTCGGTGGACACGATTTCTTTAAAACGATAGCACCGATCTTATTGAAATTTCGCAGATTTCTTCAAAATAGCATAGACTAATGATTGAACGCAGATTTTTTTTCGGTTACAACTAATTTTACAAGGCTATACGCAGTGTAAGTTGAACCAAAAATTGAACCATTTTGCATACAACTCTGCCAAAAATTTAAATTATTATTATTGTTTTAATCCGTTCAATCATGAGCTAAACTTATCTAATAACAGAAAAAATCTCGTTTTTCCATTTCAGATATAGCTATCATGAGTTATCTTGACCACCACGAGGACCCTTTTTTTAGGGGTCTCCGGAAACCAGGTCCCACCGGCGGAATTCCCCAAATTCTTGGATGATTTTTTTTTTGTAACATTGGTGCAGTGTTGCTCTTTTATGTGCGTAACATTGTGAATGAAATTATTTATATATTATATTTTTTTAATAGAGAAAATATACTTGTTTGGCTTGAAACCCCCGTATCCCCTTAAAGGGTTATATACAGTAAACATTTTCGGAAAATCGATTTTTTTCTCGTAATCTACATATATTTAAGTACACACAGAAAAATTTCTTGTTAATCCGGCGAATATTCTCATCGTTACACGGACATTTGTAATGACGTTTAACACAATCTTTTCAAGTATATTTTTTAGTGATTGATCGAAGGTTTTTTCTCACCGACGAATATTTTCCATTTTAAAAACAATTTAAGGCCTGCATTTTTGTCAGAAATCGATTTTTTTAAAAGCCGCCATTTCATCAAAAATATTATTTCGCTTATTCCTTCGATCAATTACAAGATAAGCCATTATATTAACGAAATATTTTTGGTTTTTTCATGTTAGATTATCCAGTCCAGAGATATCGTGCTCACCGCAAGACGCCTTTTTTCGAGGTGCTCCCGGAGATCAGCTATAGCAGCTTTCAAAATAATTATTTTGACAAATAAACATTTTTTAAATACAGTTAAAAGTTACGATAATGTGTGTACAAATTTTAACGTTAATAGATTTAAAGGTCTTCTGAAGAAAAATTCTTGAAAAATCGATCTTTTTGGGCCTCCTGACTGTGTATAATCCCTTAATGGTAAAGCGATAGAATTAAGACGTTGGAATTGAGGACCTAAGGGCGTTAGCTACAATCCAGGATTAAATTTCAAAACGAAAAGATATGTTTTATCCGGCTTGTTTGTGGATATTTTCGCGTACAAATTTTACGGAATGTTCTTGAAATGACACTTAACAATGTACAACAGGATTCAATAAATTTACTCTATCCATATAGATGGAAAAAAAATCGCAAAAAAGTGTTTTTTTTTCACGCTGAAACCCTTCCCTTAATAAATACACAAAAAATTTTTTACGAATTAAGGCTGTCGAATGAAGAGCATTGCTGCCAAATTCGATACAAAATTGCCGCATTTAGGCAACACTTACGTTAATATTAATTAATAGTAATAATACATAATCTCGTGACATAAACATAAATGGGCATAATTATGAATGACTCAAGTTTTATTCTGATTTGTACAAAACATTTGCTGACACATTTTTTTTCATAACAATTATCGATTATGTTATACTTTTTCAAGTCGGTAGTAACACAAAAGTCTTTCTTATTTACGCAATGGAAGTATAAAAATGCATGATTGTGCCCTTGAATTATATATTTTATGAAAAATTATCATATCAATCTATACCGCGTGTGCAATTTTTTGAGGTTCATTGAAGAAAAAAAAATCGTAAACGTCTTCCGAATATTTAATTTTATGTAAATCACTCGATCCAGTTGAATAATAATTGCGGTGAATCAAATAGGGTGCACACTTACCGCAACCATTAGTAGGAGGCAAAGAACCTTCGCGAAGTTCGACATTTCACTGTACAAGTCAATGAGGTATGAAGGAGCCTCGCGATCGTCCTTCTATGTTTAATTAATAAATGGGACCCTGGGCCGTATATCTGTTTATGCCGTTAGATTGTAATTTGTTTGAAATTACACGCTGAAATGGAAAAAAAATGATCCTGCAAATGGATTGTCAATATAACAGACGACACGGATCTGTGCTTGAGGGAGGAGATCCCCTTAAGTAATCGAAAATGAGCGAATTTTCAAGATTTTTTTGTGTCGAAACTATTTATTCTACAGGCTTAACAATTGGTGTGCATATTATTACATCTTTCAATTTTACATAATAATTTTTTAATATTCAAACATGACGTCTGTCTGACACTTGCTTCAGACCCATGTAGAGGTTGCCATGAGTTGCCCAATGTTACGATCAGGCCAATATTGGGACCATCGTATAAGCCAACAAAAGAGAAATAATATTGGCCCATTACTGTTCCGCTCCAAACTGAAAACTGGCACAATATCGGCCCATCCCAAAAGCCTGTCCTGGCCCATCTTTAAAAACTAATAAATAGCCGTGATAGTTAAACTAAATTTGCCAATTTAAAAGCTAGGGATACTAAAATACTGACAATTCCATTGGCCCAATATTGTTCCCTTATAAATTGAAAACCGGCACAATATCGGCCCATCGTTTAAAACCAATAAATAGTCGTGATGGTTGAACTAAATTTGCCAATTTAAAAACTGGTAATGCTAAAATACAAGCAATTACATGGGCCCATTATTGTCCCGTTATAAATTGAGAACCGGCACAATATCGGCCCATTACTAAAGATTATCCTGGCCCATCTTTCAAAACCAATAAACAGCCGTGATAGTTCATCGAAATTGGCCAATTTTAAAACTGGCAATGCTAAAATACTGGAAATTACATCTAATTAATCTAAGCCCTTTATTGGCTAAGTGGGTCAGACCATACCTGCTTTTATTTTATTTAAGCCTTGGGTTATTCACTATCTGTATATTGTGCCAGAATAGGCAAATAACTGGCACGTCATATATTAATCGTCTATATCTTGTAGTTCAGTTTTTGTAATCAAGTCTTGGCCTATTATTGACATTTGTGAATAACCAACATAAGTAAGTAAAATATGCCAATTTTTAAACCTGTCATATACGCAAATCACAATTTATTTCAAGGTTATTCCATGAAATATGTATCCATAAGGACCAATTTCGGGCCAATCTTGGCCCGATATACGTTGAATATTTATCACGCACCCAAACAAACCCAAACAAACTCACGTGCCAATATTCTAGATAGACTAACTTCTAGATAGACCAACTGTGAAGGCCCATTATAGAGCCAGTGGTCAATTTCTACATAGGCCCTTTAAGAGGTTACATAGGGCCAAGTGCAATCACCAACATTGGCGCTACAATGAATTAAGTCATTGGCCCAATAATTGCTGGCTCTGTTGGCCGATATCGGGCTGCTCTTATCATTTCTACAAAGGCACCTCATTGGTAAATACTCACGACCCAATATTCTAGAAAAGCTAACTGTGAAGGCCCGTTCCAGGCCCAACGGTCAATCTCTATATAGGGAGAGGCATGCCGCCTGAGTTGTTCCACGGCGTGCAACTTAGCGTCTGATGCATTCATCTGACACATCCAAGCTGAAAAGTTTTAGACTTCTAAGGTGCACACGCTCTAGGTGAACCTTAAAAATCCAAAGAAGAGTGATAATTCGAAAAATAATACCTCTGTGAATAAAATGTTATATTTTTCATGAATTTTTTTACTCTAGTATTGAGCAATTAAAAATAGTTTTAAACGTAATTTTTAAGGAACTTTAGGTCCAGGTAGAGCGCTTGGGTCCTAAGAATCCAAACATTTTTTAATCTGATGGTTTAGATTAATTTACCGGACGCTAGGTCGCACGACGTGGAACAACTCAGGCGGCAACCGTCTCGGAGGCAAGTGTCGTTCAGCTGGCAATTTTAAATATTGGAAGAACACTGTTTGTTCAATTAAGCGATTCTATAACATCTACACAACATTTTACTTATGTCGAATAAGTAGCTTCGACCCAAAAAAATGTTGAAAATTCGCTTGTTTTCGATATTATTTTTATTCGTATAAATAAAATAAAACCAGTGTTTTGGTATACATTTGTGTCAAGTTTTTTTGCTTCCTATTATGGGACAAAAGGCATTGTCTTGCTCAAGATTTTGTGCACAATTATCAAATACAAAAAATTAGTCAACCGTATGAGACAGTTCATCTAATTTGAATGAAATACATCGAGATTGAATAATACATTTTTCCAATGATATATGAGGCATTCCACGTCACTTCAGCCAGTAAAAAAAAATCCACAAATAATTTTGAAAAAACGAGTTACTTTATTGAAAAATATTCACCCAGTGTCGACATTTTTAAAATATTTCTGACGTTTTTTCTCGTTGACTACCATTTTTCAACATTTTTCCATTCAAATGGCTGTATCTTTGGCAGGATTTGACGTATTTACATTCGTAAAAAACGACAATGTGCGTCTTTTTCTATCCTTCCAGAAAAAAATTAATTTAGATTTTATTGAGCAAGTCGAACGTCCGTTTCAGGGCAAAATATGCAAAAATATTTTTTTTCTCAAGGAAAGACACTCGTTATTTTGTTTTTTTAAATTTCCCCCAACTGTGAATACGAAAAACGGATTTTTGGTATTTTTATATTATGGGATTCCTAAACACCGTGAAGTAACAGCTATTTTTATTTTGTTTTAATTTTTTAATTTAATTTTCTAATATAATATCTATATTTTATCTATAATAATATCTATATTTTTTATTAACATTCGATTGACGAGCACTGCAAGGCTCCAATACATATGACATATATGTCATATGTATTTCAAAACCCTGGTAAACATACAGCCAGTGCTCCACCCTCTTCAATCGAATATTAATAAGAAAAATAAAAAATAATAAAAATAGCTGTTACTTCACGGTGTTCAGGAATCCCATAATATAAAAAATACCAAAAATCCTTTTTTCGTATTCACAATTCGGGGAAATTCTTAAAAATAAAATAACGAGTGTCTTTCCTTGAGAAAAAAAATATTTTTGCACATTTTGCCCTGAAAGGGACGTTCGGCTTGCTCAATAAAATCTAAATTAATTTTTTTCTCGAAGGCTAGAAAAAGACGCACATTTTCGTTTTTTGCGAATGTAAACACGTCAAATTCTGCCAAAGATACAGCCATTTGAATGGAAAAATATTAAAAAATGATAATCAACGAGAAAAAACGTCAGAAATTTTTAAAAAATGTCGACACTCGGTGAGTACTTTTCAATAAAGTAATTCGATTTTTCAAAATTATTTGTGATTTATTTTTGTCAATGGCTGAAGCGACATGGAATGCCTCATATATCCTTTCATGCCGAAATCAAATATTTGTTTGACGATGTGAGGTAATCCTCAACCTGTCCGTAAAATTTCAATTCGATGCAAATCAATAAAGCATGCAGTAAATTCGAGATCGATCCGCGAGGCCATTATGAATAATCGCATCACTTTGAATACGGATAATATACTGGTAAATGAATCAAATGAAGAAAATTTTCATGAAAATAAAGCAATTTGACTCGAATTCACAAAAAATGTACTCAAAATACTGATAAATAATGTAAAAGAGATTTTTGAAGATGAGACCTCTCAATAAATTGGCGAAAAATTCGAAGAATTCGAAAATCGTTAAATGTGTCGTCACTTACATTTCGATTATCCGTTGCGGGCCAATCCTTCCGAATCGTCGCGTATCCAGATGAAGAGTGATTTTTTTAAATCGAGCGACCCTCTTACGACATTGGTCGGCGTTTACGGCGAAACTTTCCGGAACGTTCGAATCTTACGATGCATATTATCCAGCGGCACGTTTCGCGCAAAGTCACCTCCAAAAGACAATGCGCTCGTGCAAAAATGCTGGGCTTTGAAATGGTACATCCGGTTTAGCGCTTAACATGCATCGACGTTCCAGTTTGGATGCAAATGAATGTACACGGTGTGGTTTGTACGGGGTGTGACATGTGAAGATCATGCCAGCGAAAGTCTACACAGTTGACTGTAAATGATGCAGAACGTATAACATTGTCTGGACAAATTTCAAAATTGACGCAAAATCACTTCGCGATAAAAAAAAAATTTCGAAATAATTCGTCGATTTATTGACAATTTTGGAACTTTCGAAACTTGCATAGTCGAATTATTTTGACGGTGTTCAGATTTTCGGAGTTTTCGTCTTTCGTGTAAAATTCTTTCGGAGTTTCGAGCGTTTTGATCATTTAAAGTTCGGAATTCCAACCCGGCCCCATCTTGAATTTCGGAGCATTAAAATTCGGAATTTTAAACTGTCGGAGCAATCAAAGTTTGGAATTTCAACCCGGCCCACCACGCGGAATGGGTCGTCGTTCTTTTTTTTTTTACTAAAATAAAGCTGAAAGTCCTGCACTGAGAAAAAAAGTGTTCGATCCAATATCATTGTTGTTATTGAATTAAATTTCGTTGATTCAATTGTAAAATTGTTGGTGTCAATAATCGGATTTATTAGTCCAAAGAAAACGCTATTGACTTTAATAACACGATAAAATTAAGTTTTTTTTTTTCATTCAAAAGATATATTGATAGCCGAGAACAATATATAATTGAATCTAACTGGAAAATTATAGCGAACAAATTGTATAGTTTTGAATGCATTTTTGCTGGTTTGATTCAGATAACATTTCTATTGAGTAAATATATTATTTATTGGCTTCACCATATCCGATATTGATTTACAAGTACTTCGTTAAGACATTAGTATTTTATTTTGATTCAAAAATATTAAGGGAGACTTTGTCCTTGAAATCGGCGGGAGATGTTAGCGGCTCAACATGAGCAGCTAGAAGAAGAGGAGGGATGCCTCTATGGACCAGGCATTGCCGATTAGCGGTAATGATAAACACATTACAAAACTTTAAACGCGTTTTTCTCGAAAACACGTTTTTAAAAATGGCTGACATTCTCCTGACCGCTGTAATTAACATATCGACCTGAAATTTGGAGAGCATACTCAGAAAATATGTCTTCACGGAATGACGGATCGTTTTTTCGATAGATACATTTTTGCATTTATTATTTATCTTTTTATGCGAAAAAAAACGCGAAAATTCGATTTTTTTTAAATTGCCGCCATTTTCCGAAATTTGTACTAAACGAAAAACCCATCCGTCATTCCATGACCAAAGGGTCACAGATTGATAATATGCTTTGAATTTGTGTTTCGGATCAACAAAGAGGGGGCAGTGATGTCAGCCGTTTACCTCCCGCGATTTGAGGACCTGTTTTCGCGGAGCTGCAACGGCCACCATTTTGGTTTTTTTTTTCAAAAAAAATTTTTTTTAACGTTCTGTATATCATGAATAAAAGCAAGAAGAAACCGCACTCAAAAAGCTTTACTCGTTTCCTTTGAAAAAAAAATGTAAACACCTGAAATATGGTACTCCAAGGACAAAGTCTCCGTTAAGCGAATGTCTGAATTGGTTAAAAAATCATGCGAAAATGAAACTTGATTTTGCACGTACACGAAGCGATTAAATCGTAGCCATACTATGTGTACTTGTTTTGATTGATTATCTGACTAAAATACATTTATGTTCAGTTAAATCATATATTTGATTTAAAAGAGAATGCTATTAATATGACACGTGTATAATTGAACGGAAATTAAATTACGGTAGTCGATTCAATACTTTCTTCTTTGGTTGAAAAAATTCAACCAAATAATATACATATATTGGCCGAGCGCCACCGAAATTAAAGGTGCGAGGAAACCCGTAGTTCACGGACTGACCGCTAGAAGCCGCACACGCGCTCCTTTCTCGTTAGCGTAGCACGAACCGCAAACCTACTAAATGGAAGGTGCATTGTCGGACAAACAAATGTTCGATTTTTCACCATTTTTTTCCATGAAAAGTATTGAATATATTAGAATATTAGATAGAATATATTAGAATATATAGAATAGATTTTGTTGCTTCAGATCACCTGTCCGGGACTTGGGACTTCCGCAAGCGAAGAATGTCATCGCCCGCGCACCGACATACTCCTCCCACGCCCACCACCATGTTTTGTCAAACTTTAGAAAATATTTTGATGTTCAATAAAAACCGCTTGGACAACATACCAAATATCAATATTCTGTATGTAATTCGTTTCGCATAAAAAATTGGTGAAAAATCGAACATTTTTTGGCCCAACAAGGCAAAACCCTCCCTTATGTGCCGAAGAAACTCTACATAATATCACTTCTCGGCCGGTGGCTAAAAAGTGTTGTATCTGCTCCTATCAGTTGAATATCTGATTGTCGTTCTAATGCTCACTTTTTATTTAAAATTAAATTTTTTTTTTAAATAAAACAAATTCGCTCAAACATTTTATTGCTACAAACCTACCCTATTCCAAATAACGTCTTTCAAATATTTTCAGCACTCCTCATGAGTGCATTTTTGAACTAATAATCAAGAAATGTTTGCAAATGTACATACAATCATATTAAAAACATGACTCCTCGAATTCACACATATATTATTTTCATTGCAATGAACGTTTATTTAATCGAATATTACATGATTTTCCACTAGAGACTAAATGCGTTGTTACAGATGACACCTGTACTTTGTGGCAAAAAATGCCATTATTTCGAATCGATATCGTTAATTTTTTAATCATGATATACACTTGTCTCTATATCTCATGCAACTACTTTTGATATTGTACGGAGAACGAAAATGTTACGTCTCATGGCATATTCGTTTCGATGTAGTAAAAAAATAATTCGTTCTATTGATTATATTTTTGTACGAAATAAAAAATGTTGTAGCAACCGCTTAATTATTTCATCCATACATCTACGGATTGTATATAGAATGATTTCAATAGAATATGATTTTATTCGAAAAGAAATGTGAATATCCAGATAACAGAGGAGATTTTCAAATAAAATAATATGTTATTTAAATCCATTTTCCATTATTTTATCGTATTGTAACAATCTCATATATCGGTGGTATTTCGCGTTCAGACATTCATTCGGATCAACCAATATATTTTTTTGATTCAATTGGTTCTTTTTTCAGTGCACTTTTGCGTAAATAATTGATCACAGTCGATTATTGACAGACGCAATATTGTGCATTATTTTTACGTGGAAGCACTTTCAGATATACACCACTTCAGGTCTCGTTGTGTGTCTGTCATCATGAGGTTGGATGCTGTTCTTACATGCCTGGAACCACTCGATCTCGGGCATCGGATTCTCCGCAAGGGCGACGCAATGACCGGCATCCGGGACCCAAGTGTTCACCACTTTTTTCGCATTTTCGATCGCCGCCGAAAACTCGGACTTGGCTTCCTCGACGGTCGTCGACAACTTCTGCTTCATCTGGTGACGTGGGAAAAAAAGCCTCGATTCAATTGACTCAAAAGGTCTCTATGGCTTTCAAGGATTGCTCAGCTATCGCGAAATAATAATAATTCGTTGAAATTGATTGAGAATATTTGCGAACAGGTGTCACGACTCCGTGTCAAATTTAAAGTACATCGGCTACGTGATTGTTGAGCAATTAATTATCGAAGTTGGATTCTTCCCCCATGGAAATTTATATACGCGAAAATATACTGCAAATTTATTTTATTAATAATTGTAATATATGTGAAATGTATGCCATATGTTGAAAATATATGTTGCATATATGTGCCAATATCTAATTTTCGTAGCGTTTTTATATATGAGATGTATATACGTGGTATTACTGTATATCAATGTATCATATATCAATGATATATGTAGCATTTACCCTGCTACATATATAGTAGCAGGGTAAATGTATATACATACATATAGATACATACATACGTATGTATATATATGTATGTATATACATATATATATATATATATATATATATATATATATATATATATATATATATATATATATATTGGCTAATATTTTAAAATGGCGAGGGCATGGCACGGTATTATAAACTGCATCTTCAAATTGGCGTGGCGTATAGCTAAAAAACTAATCGACCGATTGTGATGAAATTTGGTATAAATCTTTCTAACCTCATGTCTGTTCGTGTCTAAAACACGAACCAAAATGTTTTTAAAATTCGAAAAAAAAAAACGTATTCTTCATTGCAAAATATATCAATTTTTTTGGAAAATTCAATATTTTCGTTTCGAAGCGTACCCGTGCGCATTCAACATTTCTCACTCTTTCTTGGTTTATATTCCGCGTATGAGTGTTAATGAAAGAAACATCTTTGCTTTTTTCAGGTTGACATCGCCGCATTTTTAAAGATGAAAAAAATACCTTTTAGCCTCCAAAAGTAGTAATAAAACATACTCTAAGTCTCAAAAATGGTGAGGAAATCATTTCTTAAGGGGAGATATACACCTAGATGGTCGAAAAAATCGATTTTTTTGTTGTTGCATTTTCTCGAAGTTTGAGGTTTCCAGAATATCGGGTGAAAACGGCAAGTTAACATTTCGATAAATAAGCCAGTTACAGCCGAGAAAGTGAAACGTGTTTTGCGGCGCCCAAAACTTCTCGAAAACCAATGAACCGACTGCCTTGAGGTTTTTTGTGGTTTTTCTATACGCCATTATCATCCACCATAGTCAAAGGATTTTTTTTCCGTTACTTAGTTTTTGTTTTATAGACAAAATGATAACTAATTTTTGGCCCAAAAATCACTATTTATGTTCAAACGTCCGCAATTTTGACATAAATCGATATTTTCAAAATCGGCTATGACAAGTACTGGATTATAGTACCTAATTTAATAATCTTTTTGGTTTTTTTTTCAGACGATTTTTGAAGAAACTCTAGTGGGTACAGTATACGCAGATTTTTTTTACGACGCTCCAAAGATCATACAATATCCTTGTATATTTTTGATGTTTTTATGAAAAGAAAATTAAATGTATTTTTTAATGCATATGAAAACCCCAATCCGAAATTTCAAATAGTTTTCCTTGAAAAAATTCACAAAAATGACCTTTTTCCGGCTCCTAGGTGTATATCACCCCTTAAAAGAAAAACCATGAAAAATCAGCATTTTTTTCCGCGTTTAAAAGTTCCCCCTTAATATTTGCCTCCTTCAGTCCGAAGCATTAAGGAGGTACGGTGATGACCATGCTAGTAAACTTAGAGTCTATTTCACGCCGCAATATCGCCACGTTTTATATATATGTATCTGACCTATTTTTCGAGAAATATTTTTTAAGTATTGCATTTCGACCTTCCTATTATTTTTATAATATGGAAACAACCTTAGTAATCTACTACTCGACTTCAGTAGTACGCCATATCGTTGACGTTTAGCATCGGCGCATTTTCGGTGGCTGTCATCGGTTCCACGCGCCCGGCTTGTTATTTTTTGTAGCCGGTCAAGGGGTTACCCCCACTTGCGATTTTGAAGAAATCGATTTTTTTTATTGCATTTTTTTGAAGTATAAGTATCTGAGAATATGTCCTGAAAATTTCAAGTCGATCCGAACAAAATTGACTGAGATATGAGCGTTGAAAGAGAAGAATCCGCGTTGAAAGAGCGTTGAAAGAGAAACTTTAAACGCGTTTTTCTCAAAATGGCATTTCTGAAGTCGGTGACCAAGATTACTCGAACACTAATGAACCGATCTTCTTGAAATTTTGCAGGCTTATTTAATACATAAAAATGTAGTCTTTTATCGTTCGATTTTTTTTTTCGAAAAAAATGGCCGTTTTATAGCCAAAAAACGGCCGTTTTTTTTTGTTAAAATCGGCCGTTTCGAAAAATTATTTATATGAAAATTATATAAATTATAAAATTATTTTTATATAAAAATTATAAAATTATTATTATTATAAAATGTTTATTATAAAAAATTATTATTATAAAATGTTAAAAAAAAATTTTTTGTTAAATTTTTTTTTTTAATTTTAACAAAAAAAATTCTGTTAAAAAAAAATGTTAACAAAATTTTTTTTGTTAAAAAAAAATTTTAACAAAATTTTTTTTGTTAAAAAAAATGTTAACAATTTTTTTTTGTTAAAAATAAAAATTTGACAATTTTTTTTTGTTAAAAATAAAAATTTGACAATTCTTTTTGTTGAAAAAAAAAATTGTGATAACATTTTTTTTGTTAAAAAAAAATTTTAACAAAAATTTTGTTAAAATCGGCGGACTTTGACTGTCCGCCATTTTGTGAAAAATGAATATTTTTTAAAATCCTTCGATTAAAGACTAGTTTATACTTATATTTGACTAAATCCATCCGCATTTTTTTCTTCAGATGATCCACTTCGCCGCAATGTTGGTCACCGCAAACCGTGTATATAAAAACATTATTTCATCGACGGCCATTTGCCACTAAACAATGCAATATTTTTCGAAAAAAAAATTACTGAAACTTCTTCAACGAGTGTTCTTTAAGATGGTATATCGATCGATTAAAAAAGTTTTGTAGTTTTCTTTAAAAAAATTCATGAAAAAGGCCTTTTTTGCGCTACAAGTGGGGGTAACGCCTTAACATGGAGAATGAAAATACTGTGGAAGTTTATCAAACGGGATTGTACCTGAAGTCCAGTTTAGAGACAAATGTAGATTCCGACGGACAAGAATTAAAAAATGAAAAGATAATATTGCGATTGCAAGTAAAAAAACGTCGCGTTGAAGTTAACCTCAATGTCCAGTGTCCAATCTGTCCAAAGTCAAAACATATTTCATCGATTGTTACGTTATTTTCCCTTTCCCAATTTTCACAATATTTGCAGGTATAAAAACGAACGTTTATTTTATACGACGATTCTCCCATGCTGAATTTATATATAGATGCGTTGTATAGGTACATGTCGCCAGAAAAACTGAGATGCCTTATTTGCTGTACGTAAAAGAACTTCAAGTAAATATCGACGTAAGGCCCTTTATAACCCACTAAAAAATGTACGGCTTCGCACAATCGTATTTTTAATTCGCGTTGAAAATATCCGATAGACGAATCAAATTTGCGCGGGTATCCGGCGTTGCCGCACGTCGAGCAAGATGGCTGCTGTTACGTCACGGGAGGTCTCGCTCTCCGAAAACTTCGGTTTTCGCGACGTTATTTCTAAATTTATTGCTTACTTCTGCGGTGAGCTTTCCAATTCAAGGTGTCTCATCGATCACAAAGATTCAACGAATGCAACCATCAGCTTTTTTTACGTGTTTCTTGGCTCCAAGTAGCACAAAAAAATCGATATATGAGAGGACAGGCACACGTCGTCTACGTGTGACTGATTCGCCAACTTTAACAATTAATAACTCGGAAAGTGTACGGTAAATCTCGTGGAAAGTCCGCATACGCACGGACGAGGGTCTCGACAATGCTATAAAAAAAAATGGGGCTTTTATCTTGAACTCGCTCCAATCACCGTACCTCCTTAATTTCGAATCTTAGTCGGATCGTTTTTTTTTCCCTACGATTGCAACGGCGTTGGAAGCCGAGCAAACTTACATTGACGTAGCACGAGGCAGCTTGCGAGTTGAACTCAAAAAGGCCGCTGTACCAGGCCTCGCAGCCCTTGGCCTCATCCTTTTGCGCCGCCAACTTCGCGAGCGCCCCTTCCAATGTCTCGTTCAAACGATCCTGTTGGCCCTTCGCCGATTTCAGGTAGCCCTTCGAGCACTCGATAATCTGCGGCATGCTCGTCAACATCCGCTTCCTCAAGAACTCGCGACACTCGGCGGACGGCGACTGCGATTAAATTTACGATTTTATAGACGATTTTTATATTTTTACACTTTTTTTTGTTTTTTTTTTTTTTTTTTTTTTTTTTGCTACCCACTATGTTTGGGTTCGGATATTCGTACTGACGAGAGTTCATTTGAAAGGGATATGCTCTCTGAATGTACTCCTTGTTTTCTTCGTCACTCGAAGCCTTCGATTGTTGGGGCCCTTGAAATTCGATCTGCGATACTAAGATATGCACGAAGATTTTCGCAGCTTCGTAATCGCTTCTTATTCTCGTTATCGACGAGTCAACAGCATCGTTGAACGATTTTTGGGCCGCAGGCAAGAGGTCCCACGCACTCGTTGCCTTTGTCGAATGAAAATAATTATTTTGTGGTTTTTTGGTGTTGTGGTTGAATAATGATAGGGGAGTAATAATAATGGCAATGATAGCAATAATAAGTGCGAGGGAGTGTGTAGCCCGGGGTAATTAAATCTCATAGTGATAATAACAATGATAGCAAGTGCCTTATAATAATATGTGTGAGAAAGTGTGGTGCCCGGAATAATTAAATTTCACAATAATGATAATAATAATAGCAAGTCAATGTGATAGTAATTGTTGCGCTGTTAAATTAAGATAAAATTACAATTCTTTGTTACGTTAGAATTAAGGGGGTTGAAAAAAAAACTCCGAAAGAATAGTGCCCCGAAAGATCAAAACCCCGAATGAATTTTACACGAAAGACCAAAACTCCGAAAATCTAAACACCATCAAAATAATTCGGCTTCGAAATTTTCAATAAAACGACGAATTATTTCAAGATTTTTTTTTATTAATAAATGATTTTACGTCAATTTTGAAATTGGTCTAATGTTATGCGTTCTAGATCATTGTTGTGATCTGTGTAATCATCTGGCATGATGTTGTGTGAACAAATTTTTAATTGACGCAAAATCGCTTCGCAATAAAAAAATTCGCGAAACAATTGGTCGATTTATTGAAAATTTTGAAACTTTCAAAACTTCCTAGCCGAATTATATTGACGGTGTTCTGATATTCGGAGTTTTGGTCTTTCGTGTAAAATTCTTCCGGAGTTTCGATCTTTCCGATCGTTCAAAGTTCGGAATTTCAACTCGGCCCCGGAATTAACAACGATAACGATAGAGGTTTTCATTGAACATTATAATGTGCTAGAATAATATTTTATATTAGAAATAATAATGTGAATTGTTTATTGTCGTAATATTGATGAAGTTAGTGATGTCAATATTTATTTGACAGTGGAATGGAGCTTGATTCGAATGGAAATTAAGATTGATTGATATTAAAATGTTTAGTAAAAGAACTCATTGGTATCTGCGTCTTTTTGCAATGATTATTTTCATATTTATTAAAATAATAAACATTAAATAATTATTTTAATGTTTATTTTAAATAATTTAGTTTGATTTAATAATTTGATTTAATATTTTTAATATTATGTTTATTTTAAACATAATTATTTTAATGTTTATTAAAATTTAATGAGTGCTTTTTTAGAACTGAACGATTGGATTTGGTTGAACGATGATTTTCTACATATTGAATACACATTCACCGTAGCGACGAGTAAAAGATAGACAACGTTCGTGAGCTTCGACATTTTTCTGTATGACTCAATAAGGTTTGAAAGAGGGTCGCATGAGGTTCCTCCTTTATAGCTCAGACGAGTACCCCCGTTGGCTTCGTGCGATTAGAATTGTCCCAAATTAAACATGAAACGCGAGAAAGAATGGGGTAATTTTGGCGAGCGTGGTTATCAACGCCACTTGTGTCAATAAAGTTCACGTCACACGTGTCTTTGATATCTAGGTTTCGTTTCAGCTCCAATCATAACTAATGAAGGAGAAAAAAAAATCGGTAAACGCGCAAATAATTTAACGCCGCGGACGCTTCAGCACAAATGATACATGGAAAGGTGCGACTTTTTTGGCTGTACTGCCAAAAAAAACAATCGATTCAAATAGGATCTATACGCAATCATTTTTTGCCGATACAAGCCCAATGTTCGGCCAAATATAGACTCGCTAATCATTGGCTTGCCGATACGAGGCCAATGTTCGGCCGAGTATTGACTCGCCGATCGTCTGCAGATTAAGGCGTTACCCCCACTTGTAGCGCAAAAAAGGCCTTTTTCATGATTTTTTTTAAAGAAAACTACAAAACTTTTTTGATCGATCAATATACCATCTTAAGGAACACATCTTGAAGAACTTTCAGTAATTTTTTTTATTGAAAAATATTACATTGTTTAGTGGCAAATGGCCGTCAATGAAATAATGTTTTTATATACACGGTTTGCGGTGACCAACATTGCGGCGAAGTGGATCATATGAAGAAAAAAATGCGGATGGATTTAGTCAAATGTAAGTATAAACTAGTCTTTAATCGAAGGATTTTAAAAAATATTCATTTTTCACAAAATGGCGGACAGTCAAAGTTAATGGTTCGATTTTAACGAAAAAAAACGGCCGTTTTTTTGCTATAAAACGGCCATTTTTTTTCGAAAAAGAAAATCGAATGATTAAAGACTACATTTTTATGTATTAAATAAGCCTGCAAAATTTCAAGAAGATCGGTTCATTGGTGTTCGAGTAATCTTGGTCACCGACTTCAGAAATGCCATTTTGAGAAAAACGCGTTTAAAGTTTCTCTTTCAACGCTCTTTCAACGCGGATTCTTCTCTTTCAACGCTCATATCTCAGTCACTTTTGTTCGGATCGACTTGAAATTTTCAGGACATATTCTCAGATACTTATACTTCAAAAAAATGCAATAATAAAAAAAATCGATTTTTTCAAAATCGCAAGTGGGGGTAACCCCTTAATATCGGCTCGTTAATTTTCGCTTAAGTTTGCCTTGTGAATTGAAAAAATTATATTTTCGATTTATCAGGATACAAATCTTGCAATACGATATTAAGGGGAGGGTAGGGGTTTGCACTTTAGAAAAATCGTTTTTTGTTGTTTTTTTTTATGGTTGAACATTTCGAGAATATAATCCCAAAATTTCAAGTCAATCGGAGCAAAACTCTCGAAGTTATTGACTATTTAGTGCCGCTCCTCTAACACTGTAGCTCCGACTTCTCCAAACTTCAAACGCGTTTTTCTTGAAACCACTTTTTCAAAGTCCGTGTTCACTGCCATTTGAGAACTACATGACCGATTTATTTCAAACTTGGTACACACTTTCTACATATAAAATACCTCCCCCCAAAGGTTAGTTTGAGATGTTTTTTTACATCGAGGGGGTTTTCCACCCCCAAAATGGCGGAATTTTTCGTGAAAAATAGCACTTTTCACTTTACTTGACCACCAAAAATTTAGAAATGAAAAAAAAATTATCAAAGACCGTTGGGGGGAGGATTTGATGATCCTTTGACTGAATTTTAATGGTACTTGATTTCAGATAATTTCTAGCTGAGATACAGTGAACACCGCAAATCGTGTTTTGCCAAAGGCGTTCTTGGAAAAGCTTTGTCACTGGCTTGTCTGTGGATATGTTTGTGGATACTGGCTTGTTTGTGGATATTTTTGCGTACAAATTTCACGGAATGTTCTTAAAATGACACTTACCAATGTACAAAAGGTTTCAATAAATTTACTCTATCCATATAGATGAAAAAAATTCGCAAGAAAGTGTTTTTTTTCACGCTGAAACCCCTACCCTCCCGTTAACATTTGATAAGTAGACACAATATTTATACACAATATTGTTGTACGCTAACTTTTTATGCAGCTGACAGATGAGCTTTCGCGCGCAAACAACGAAAACAAAATTCTTACGCAGCACGTGTTTGATTTATAGATTTACATTTCGGATTTAGAAATCTAAATTTCTAAAAAGTAGATTTCTAAATTTCTAAAATTTAAATTTCTAAATTTCTAAAATTTAGATTTCTAAATTTCTAAAATTTAGATTTCTAAATTTCTAAAATTTGGATTTCTAAATTTTAGAAATTTAGATTTCTAAATTTCTAAAATTTAAATTTCGAGAAAAAATAGATTTACAAAATAAAAAAAAAAAAGATTTAGCAATCTCCTTACAGATTGAAAAAAAAATAGATTTAGAAATCTCCTTATAGTTTTAGAAACAGCAATAATTGTTACACATAGCAAAAATCAAAATCAATAGCACATCGATGGTCCGTTGTCTTGACAATGGGTTTCGTCCACATACTCGTTCAAACGCAGAGTCGAGGACACTCGTTACACAGGGTGTCCCTCTTATCTCTGCCACCCAAAATAACTCGGTAATTATCGACGTCACAAAAAAATGTTCCAGATAAAAGCTGTACGGTGTGAAGGTATCAAATGCGACCGTTCTTTTTTATTTCGGCGGAGGCGCTGACGTACCGTGAAGGCCACTTCCACTTTTTTAAATGGAAAGATACATTTTTTTCAACAATCTTGTGGAACACCTCAAGCCGTATAATGTGGTCAAAGTCGTTCAAGGTCATTCAAGGTCATTCAGGGACAGTATCGGTGATACAAATCTAAATATCTCCGATCACTACCGAATATTTGACAGTGATCCGAGATATTTAGATTTGTATTTCATTTTAATAGGTAACCTTATATATACGCTGGAGAAACTCTACATAATATCGCTAAAAATATCGTAAACAGTTGTACACATATTATGGTAACTTTTAACTGCATTTTAACATTTTTCATTTGTAAAAATAATTATTTTGAAAGCTGCTTTGGTCTCCGGAAGCACCTCGAAAAAATGGCGTTTTGGGGTGAGCGAGATATCTCCGGACTGGATCATCTAAAATGAAAAAAACCAAAAATATTTCGTTAATATAATGGATTATCTTGTAATTGATCGAAGGAATAAGCAAAATAATAATTGTTGACAAAATGGAGGCTTCTAAAAAAAATCGATTATTGACAAAATAAATAATAGAAGCTATGAACATTCCGTCGACCGTAGAAGACCTACACTATGGGCCTGGTATCGATGATTCCACGTAAGTTGACAAATTTCATGATTTATTCATTCCCAAATTTTCAAACGCGTTTTTCTCGAAATCACGTTTTTCAAATCGGTACCCAAAATTTCTCGAAAACCAATGAACCGATTGCCTTAAGGTTTTTTGGGGTTATTATATACGCCATTATCTAGTACTTGTCATAGGATTTTTTTTCCGTTACTTAGTTTTTGTTTTATAGGCAAAATAATAACTAATTTTTGGCCCAAAAATCACTATTTATGTTCAAACGTCCGCCATTTTGTCATAAATCGATATTTTCAAAATCGCCTATGACAAGTACTAGATCATCGTATCTAATTTAATAATCTTTTTGGTTTTTTTTTTTCAGATGATTTTTGAAAAAACGCCAGTGGGTACTGTACACGCAGATTTTTTTACGACGCTCCAAGGATCATACAATATCTTTGTATATATTTGATATTTTTAAATAAAGAAAATTAATCATATTTTCGAATGTATATACTTCTAGATAATTAAAACCCCAATCCAAAATTTCAAATAGTCTTCCTTGAAAAAATTCACAAAAATGACCTTTTTTCTGGCTCCTAGGTGTGTATCCCCCCTTAAAGCGAAGGACCAAAAAGTCGATCAGATAAAATAGCGATGGACCAAAATGGCGAACGGTCTGGATAGCGAGAACTTGGGATCAAGCAATACTACTTGCGCTTAGACTCCTATAGACGGTATTACGAATATTAGATACTCTCTTTTTTCAATATCGAAGATATGAATGTTGTAGATTGTTCGAATGTATTTGTATGACTCAAACTGCAGACTATCTGAATATATATGTTCTCGAATAAATAATCCTTCGGTGTAATGGTTATTCAATTCTCTCTCAATTTCGAATAATTTAACCTTCGTAGTTTTGAGAGGTCATAATTCTGTCGTTTCGAAAACTTTGTCGCTCTATATTTGGTCATTCGACATTTTGACCCCCACCCATTTATTAGTCCAAACAAAATGCTATTGACTTTAGTAACATGATAAGATTAAAAGTTTTTTTTTTCATTCAAAATATATATTGTTAGCCGAGAACAATATATTGTTGAAACTATCTAAAAATTTATCGCGAACAAATTATATAGTTTTGAATGCATTGTCTGCAACGAACGAAAAAAGCGTTTCAATTCATAACATGAATATTGTTGATTCGAGTACACAAGAAAAATTGAATTTCGCTCGTTTGATTCAGATAAAATTTCTATTGAGTAAATATGTTATTTTTTTTTTTCACCATATCCGATATTGATTTTCATGTACATTATTCGTTAAAATGTTAATATTTTATTTTTATTGAAAAATATTAAGCAAATGTCTGAATTGGTTGGAAAATTATGCGAAAATAAAATTTGTCTCTTGCGCATTTGGTTGAAAAAATTCAACCAAATCATGGCCGAGCGCCACTGAAATTATAGGTGTGAGGAAACCCGTAGTTCTCGGAGTCACCGCTAGACGCCGCACGCGCGCGCGTTTCTCGTAAGCGTAGCGCAAACCGAAAATCTACTTAACGGAGACTGTCCTTGGAGTGCCATATTTCAGGTGTTGACATTTTATTTTTTTTAAAGGAAACGAGTACAGCTTTTTGAGTGCGGCTTTTTTCTTGCTTTTATTCATGATATACAGAACGTTGAAAAATTTTTTTTTTGAAAAAAAAAAACAAAATGGCGGCCGTTGCAGCTCCGCGAAAACAGGTCCTCAAATCGCGGGAGGTAAACGGCTGACATCACTGCCCCCTCTTCGTTGATCTGAAACACAAATTCAAAGCATATTATCAATCTGTGACCCTTTGGTCATGGAATGACGGATGGGTTTTTCGTTTAGTACAAATTTCGGAAAATGGCGGCAATTTAAAAAAAAATCGAATTTTCGCGTTTTTTTTCGCATAAAAAGATAAATAATAAATGCAAAAATGTATCTATCAAAAAAACGATCCGTCATTCCGTGAAGACATATTTTCCGAGTATGCTCTCCAAATTTCAGGTCGATATGTTAATTACAGCGGTCAGGAGAGTGTCAGCCATTTTTAACAAACGTGTTTTCGAGAAAAACGCGTTTAAAGTTTTGTAATGTGTTTACACAAATGTGTTTATAATTACCGCTAATCGGCAATGCCTGGTCCATAGAGGCATCCCTCCTCTTCTTCTAGCTGCTCATGTTGAGCGGCTAACATCTCCCGCCGATTTCAAGGACAAAGTCTCCCTTAAACGCCGGAGAAACTCTGAAGAGTATCGCTTCTAGGCCTGTGACTAAGACCATCTGTTTTTATCAGTTGAATATCTGATATTCGCTCCACTGTTATCGTGGATGATCATTCCAATGCTCAATTTTTGTTTGAGCTTTTTTTAAAATTAAAAAACTTTTAATTTTTTTAATAAAACGAATTCGTTTAAACACTTCATTATGACAATTCTATCCCATTCCAAAGGACCACATGCGATTTTTCAAATGTTTTCAGCAATTCTCGCGAGTGCACATAGAATCATATTAAAAGCATGACTTCTCGAATTCACAAATATATCCTTTTGATTGCAATAAATATTTATTTCATCGAATATTATATTTTTTTTCTACACTTGTCTCTATCTCACACTAGTTGCATGATATTGCACTTCTGATATTGTACGGAGTACGAAAATGTTACGTCCAATGGCATATTCGTTTTGATGTAGTAAAGAAATAATCCATTCTATTGTTTAAATTTTCGTACGAAATAAAAAATATTATAGTAATCGCTTAATTATTTCATTCATACATCTACGGATTGTATATAGAATGATTTCAATAGATTATCATTTTATTTTAAGGACAATGAAGATATGGAGAGAACAGAAGAGAATTTCAAATAAACAATATGTTGATTAAAATCAATCACATTTCCCGAAATTGTACGGTATTGTAACAAGCTCATATATCGGTGGCATTCCGTGATCAGACATTTATTTTGGTCAACCAATGTATTTTTTTGATTCAATTGGTTTTTTTTTGCTCGCAAGGAACATCCCTCAGGTTCCCTTCGATGTTGTTGAAATTTGGATATGTTATAAAGCACCGAAAAGTAAGCGATACGTATTTTTTTTTTACCGGCGGAAATCGGTTTTAAGGGGCGAAACGAACCCTCGAAAATAGGGGTGTTTTTCGTTTTTCGTCGACAACGTTATCGTTCTCATCTCCAATGTATAGTGCACAAAAAAATAAACATTGTTGCAATTTGAATTTTTTTAATATCTCGTACCGTTAAAACGTAATCGACGAAAAACATCCCCATTTTTAAGGGTGCGTTTCAGCCCTTAGAACCGTTTTTCCGCCGATCACAAAAAATACGTATCGCTTACTTTTCGGTGCTTTATAACATATCCAAATTTCAACAAAATCGAAGGGATGTTCCTTGTCAGTGTACCGATCACCCCCCATTGCGCAATAAGACCTGCAGCACCTGATGGCGCTGCTCGATCGTAATTATTCCAAATTACACGTAGAAAGTGCGAGGGTATGCGGCAACTTTGGTCTATTTTTATCTCTAAAAAGTGCTATAAGAAGAAAGATAATTGTCAAATCCGAATAATGTTTATTTCCATACATATGTTAGTGAAAGTAATACACCAAAGTGTAAAATTGTATTAGCTGATGCAGTTTCATGCATTTCCGTTTTAACCCGAGGGTACTTTTTCCTATTGGTTAGACGGCTTTTCGTTATCCTCCAACGAAGAAAGCGACAAAAGGTCGTCAGATTCTTGGGGGGCTGGAGACGGGTGGCTCCAGTCCAGCATGGCCATCGTGCTCGCTTCCTCACAGCGACGTACGTTCTGGGACTCCTTCTTTGCTTTTTTTTTAACATCATCCACTACGTCCACAAAATCTGACTTGGCCTTGGCCACGACGCCCGGAAACGTTCGTTTGATCTGCGAGGGGAAAAAAAAACGTCATTCTATCAGCTCGAAAGATTTGGGTGGATTTAACGCAGAACTTCGAACAGGACCAAAATGATTCACCCGATGTAATTGATTCTTGCAGTTGCTGGTTACATTTTTTTGCTCCTTGTTTTTAGGCTGCTAAAAACTAAAACCTAAAAAGCCTAAAAATGACGCGTATTTTCAAAAGTAATCGAATAATTCATCGAGCAATACATTTATTTTTAAAACTCATCTGATAATTTTAAAAGAGGTTAAACAATTTTACAAAGTAATCGCGAATAATTAAGAAAGTAATGAAATCATTATTAAAAAGTAATTAAAGAATGTAAAAAGTAATGAAGTGATTTTGAAAGTTAGTGAATAATTTCAAAAAATAGTTAAACATTTTTTTAATTAATGGAGGCCCGAGCCTGACTTAGAAGTTAAATTAAGGCCTTATATACGCGAAAAATTAAAAAAAGCTTATTCCATCATAGTACAGTCGTGCTGTCGCTGAAAAACCACGTAATCGGAAAAAAAATAGAAAAAAGCTGGTTTTTTGACAGGTGATTCTGTAGGTACTGCGGGTGCTGAGTCCAAGTTTGCCTAAAAATCGGGGTGTAGGGTTCTTTTAGGGGATGAAAAGGGTTGCGGGTGGATTAATGCCAAACTACAACCCCTGCGAGGTCGGCGGCGTGAGACAAAATGTGCAGAAAAATCCAGGCTTTAGTTTTGTCCATAGTGCCTAAGTCGTGGAAGTTCATTTTAGGAGTGAAAAAGTGGGGTGAAATTTTGAAAAATCAGTTTTAATTAAATAACTCTTTAGAAAAAATTCGTACACTTTTTGTTCAAATGGCAACGTTGTAGCCTTTGAAAAGACGCGTCGATCAAGTATTCGATCATCACTCTCCGATAATATCTTCACCCCCCCCCCCCCCCCCAAATGATTAAAATATTTAAAAAAATGTTTATTGAATAACTCAAAAACAATCGATTTTTCGGGTGTGGTTCAAATGTACGAAATGTAGAGAAAAATTTTCTCTATATTTTCGTTTCGATGGACCACCCTTGATTTTTTATTTTTCAACCCCTCTCGAGGGTTGAAAATTCAAAATGAAATTCTGGGAAAACTATTGAGCGCACGAATTCGGCACCGTGGAAAGAATTTCTAGCTTAAACCCTCAGCTACATTTTTGTCCACAGTGCCAAACTCGTGCCTCTTTATTTTCGGTCAATAGTTGTCCCGGAATTTCATTTTGAATTTTCAACCCCTGAGAGGGGTTCGGAAAGGCAAAATTCAAGAGTGGTCCATAGGAACGAAAATACAGAGAAAAATATTCTCTACATTTCGTACATTTAAACCATCCCCGAAAAATCGATTGTTTCTGAGGTATTCAATAAACAACTTTTTTTTAACTTCAACAATTCTTGTGAAGATGTTTGAGTGATGTGAAGGGGTGAAGATATTTTCGGAGAGGGTTGGTCAAATACCCGATCGACGCGTCTTTTCAGGGGCCACAACGTTCCCATTTGAACAAAAATTGTATGAATTTTTCCTAAATAGTTATCGAATGAAAACTGATTTTTCAATATTTCACACGATTCTTCCACCCCCAAAATGAACTTCCACGACTTCGGCGCTGTGGACAAAAATAAAGACCGGATTTTTCTGAACATTTGGTCTCTCGACGCCGACTTCGTGGGGGTTGTAGTTTGGCATTGATCCACTCCCATCCCCTTTCATCCCCTAAAAAAAACCTACACGCCGATTTTTAGGCAAACTTGGATTCAGCTCCCGTGGCACCTACAAAATCACTTGTCGAAAAACTAGCCTTCTTCTAATTATTTCCGATTCCAATATACAGCACGACTGTAATGCCTGAACGGTTAGGAATACTTTGAGCTTTACAGAATTAAAAATTCAAAAAATTCAAAAAATTAGGTAAGATTGCATTTATAATAAATACGTTTTTCCACGATTCATTTTTTTTAACCTTGTGAAAGTTCTAACTCTTGAACGAAGGTTCAGATCGCGTTGAAATGTTCACAACATATTCTTAGTATCATCACTTATCGTGTGAAGCACAGAAACAAAAACTTCAATGACACAAGAAATTATAAAAAATAAAATACCGACAGAAAATTGAGTCAAAAAATTTCAAGTTTCGAATTTTTATTATAATAATTTTTTTTAAATAATATTATTGGTTCACACTGAAGATAGATTCATTATGTTGTTATAAATATGTTCCTTTTTTATCAGACACCCACATCGATGCCGAGAACTTTCACCATCAACGTGCGCGCAAAAAAATACATTGCTTTATTATGTTATATCTCCGCCATTTGTTAATATTTCTGATTTTTTGTACACGTGCCTAAATGATCTGTAAAAAAATTTTTGTCAATACATGCATCATTTTTTTTAACCGCGTCTAGAAAAGGCCTTTTGAAAATCGGCGAAATCGCGTACATAAGGCTTTAAGCCATCTAAAGAGATGGCAAACACGCCATCGAATGCTTTAGAAATTAATTTCGTACCTTTGTCACATTGGAAATTCAGCAAAATGAAGCCATGTTTTGCAAACAATTCCTGTTCGATCTAATTAATTTAATTTTTATTTAATTAACTTAATTCTAATCCCGTTTTATTATTGTTGTCGTTTATTTGAACTCCTTGAAATATTTCGATTTCCTCAGACATTTCGTCTCAACCGAATAACACCTACCTCTAACATTCTCCGGATAGCTCGGACACCGCTAAATATCATTGGAGGTGTCGTTTGGCAGGCTAAGGACTCATTCTTCGCATGCTCTAAATATTGATGTGCCGATTCCAATATTTTGTCCAAGCGATTGAAAGCATCCTCTCGCAGGGCCACCAGAATTTCGGAGCACTGGCTTTGCTGGTCATTCGGCATCGGGTGCTTATTGAAAAATTGGAGACATTCAACGAAGTCGCAACGCGCAGTGAAACAACTCACGCTTTGAGGGGTCTTCCCCCATGGAAATTTATATACGTAAAAATTGTTTTTTACGTATATAAATTTGACATTTTTTTTGTATTCTTGTGAATGACATTGCATACATGCATGACATTTTTTTTGTATTCTTGTGAACGTCAATATTCTTATGTAATTTTATTCATTGCAATTAATGCTCTCAATTTATTGTGAAAAATCATTGAAAAACCTGTCGTCTGGAGGAGGTTCTCCTCTTGAGTGTAACATCTTTTATATCAATATCTATAATATAAACCTATCAAAAAAAGAATGAAAATATCCTTTTTAGCGTCTAAAGTGAGAAGACCCCTTAATGTGCACACTCTGGACGTTTTTCCTCTTTTTTATTGCCCCTATCGCCTTGTGCTTTATTTTTTAACCTTGAGACATTTTTGGGCTACTCACCTCATGTATGATCGGATGTTCCTGGCGACTTGGGCCCGCTTGAGGCTCAACGTCTATATGCGATATGACTGCTGACACTGCCGCGGCCACTTGCTTTTTCGCATCTTTGTGAGCGTCTGCGATTTCCTTCTCCGTGAGAGCTATTTTACGTAGCAACGAGCCTTGGGCTATATACTCGGGTTTCAGGCTGGCCAGATTTAATGCCTTTGTTGGATAAAAATAACGATCATTCATTGCTACTGCTTACTGGATTGAGGGGTCACCCCCACTTGCGATTTTGAAAAAATCGATTTTTTTTATTGCAATTTTTGGAAGTATCAGTATCTGAGAATATGTCCTGAAAATTTCAAGTCGATCCGAACAAAATTGACTGAGATATGAGCGTTGAAAGAGAAGAATCCGCGTTGAAAGAGCGTTGAAAGAGAAACTTTAAACGCGTTTTTCTCAAAATGGCATTTCTGAAGTCGGTGACCAAGATTACTCGAACACTAATGAACCGATCTTCTTGAAATTTTGCAGGCTTATTTAATACATAAAAATGTAGTCTTTAATCGTTCGATTTTTTTTTCGAAACAAAAATGGCCGTTTTATAGCCAAAAAACGGCCGTTTTTTTTTCGTTAAAATCGAACCATTAACTTTGACTGTCCGCCATTTTGTGAAAAATGAATATTTTTTAAAATCCTTCGATCAAAGACTAGTTTATACTTATATTTGACTAAATTCATCCGCATTTTTTTTTCAGATGATCCACTTCGCCGCAATGTTGGTCACCGCAAACCGTGTATATTAAAACATTATTTCATTGACGGCCATTTGCCACTAAACAATGTAATATTTTTCAATAAAAAAATTACCGAAGGCTCTTCAAGATGTGTTCTTTAAGATGGTATATTGATCGATTAAAACAGTTTTGTAGTTTTCTTCTAAAAAATTCATGAAAATGGCCTTTTTTTGCGCTACACGTGGAGGTAACGCCTTAAACAATAATAAGTGTCTTATTGAAAATGATCAAGATCGCTGTACTTTATGTCGCGTAGATTAATGAAGCTTTAATGGAAATCGTTTATTATTGTAATATCGATAATATTAATAATACCAATGGTTATTTCATAATTAAATTGCACACGAGTGCAATCGTTTGTTGTTGTCTCAAGGCCTTAGGCCACAGTAACGGGTATAAAATCATGTGCGAATTTAGCAAATTTTTTTCGTACGAAAAAGTGATTCACTCATCAAATTAATTACACATCTATTTAGTATGAATATCAAGCTGTGGGAATTTTTTTTTTTTTTTTCGATTTTACGAAATGGCCGACTACTCGAAAATTCTCGAAACAGCTTTTTTCCAATTGGCGTGAAAAATAACTTCAACAATTTTCACTCGATTTACTTCGAATTTAAAAGTTACGTTCCTAATTGAATTTCTGATTCGAAAACTTTTTATTTTATGAGCAGTTATAACGAAATTTTTCAGTGAAAATTCATTTCTTAAGGCGTTACCCCCACTTGTAGCGCAAAAAAAGGCCTTTTTCATGAATTTTTTAATAGAAAACTACAAAACTTTTTTAATCGATCAATATACCATCTTAAAGAACGCATCTTGAAGAACTTTCAGTAATTTTTTTATTGAAAAATATTACATTGTTTAGTGGCAAATGGCCGTCAATGGAATAATGTTTTTATATACACGGTTTGCGGTGGCCAACATTGCGGCGAAGTGGATCGCCTGAAGAAAAAAATGCGGATGGATTTAGTCAAATATAAGTATAAACTAGTCTTTAATCGAAGGATTTTAAAAAATATTCATTTTTCACAAAATGGCGGACAGTCAAAGTTAATGGTTCGATTTTAACGAAAAAAACGGCCGTTTTTTGGCTATAAAACGGCCATTTTTTTTTTTCGAAAAAAAAAATCGAACGATCAAAGACTACATTTTTATGTATTAAATAAGCCTGCAAAATGTCAAGAAGATCGGTTCATTAGTGTTCGAGTAATCTTGGTCACCGACTTCAGAAATGCCATTTTGAGAAAAACGCGTTTAAAGTTTCGCTTTCAACGCTCTTTCAACGCGGATTCTTCTCCTTCAACGCTCATATCCCAGTCAATTTTGTTCGGATCGACTTGAAATTTTCAGGACATTCTCAGATACTTATACTTCAAAAAAATGCAATAAAAAAATCGATTTTTTCAAAATCGCAAGTGGGGGTAACCCCTTAAGTTCAAATACCTACAAATTTTGACGATAACAATATTTTTAAAATTCCTGACGTACTTCTCTAGTACTATTACCATTTTATTATTTAGTCTAGTCTAGTACTATTTTTTTTCGAAGCATATGATCGACTCGACGAATGATTCTTAATATAAACACTTACCTCACTCGCCGTAGCGATTATGAGGAGGCAGATAATTATCGTGATATTCGACATTTTTCTGTGTTAGTCAATGAGGTTCGAACGAGCGTCAAGTACGGGCTGAAATGAGAAAAAAATTAGCCACGTTTCCACGGGGCTACTTTCCCCACTAAAAATATCCTACAAATAGGTTATCAATGGAACATGCGACACGTACACTGCCGCTGAAAAGTTTGGCTACACCAATCGATATTTCTTGCCGCACTAAAAGTGCCTCATCAAGAAAAAAGATAACCAAATTTACCGAACGGCGTTTTGAAGGGAACACATTCAGCTTTGTTTTGATTTTTTAAAATATTTTTTATGACTTTTTTTTGACCCGGCATGCACTTTTGTACGTGACTGTTTTTCGGCTTTTTTCGACCATCGAGAATTGGGGGCATGAACCATGGAATTTTTTTTTTGTCATGTTTATCCATGATCAACTTGAACGGGGCAGCAGAGGCTCCTTTTTCGTTTTTTTTAAAGTTTCGAACTATTTTTTTTCGCAAATTTATTTCATTTTTCGCTAAAAAATACAAGTTTTGGAAAATGCAACGTAACGTAAGAATTATAGGGTTTAAGAGGAAATGTCAAAGATGTAAAAAGTTGCGTAAGTTTATACCAAATCGTTTGGAATTTTTGAAGAATTTCCCTGTGAGATTTTATTTTAAACTATTTTTGCTTGACACTCAAGAGAAACTCTTTTGATTTTCGATTATAAATTTGCTTCAATTTTCTCATAATTTTTTTTCGAAATTTTATTGACCAAAACTCGTAGGACCGTCCAAAAAATTGATCGGCGTGTCTCGAAAACTATTGAGTTAGACACGACATATCAAGAGGGGACAACGTTGCAGTGTCTCGTTTTTCATAACATTTTTTGTAACGTTTTCATAACGTTATTATTTTTTCAGATTTTTTTCCAAAAAAAAAAAATGCGGGAGGACAATTTTGCAAAAATTTCAGACGATCCAGTATAAATTTACGAAACTTTTTACATCTATGACATTTCTGTCATGTCACAAAATGTCATGTCACAACCTGTCACAAAATGAAATAACTCTGCGAAAAAAAATCGTACGGAACTTAAAAAAAAACGAAAATGGAGCTCTTGCTATCCCGTTCAAGTTTATCATGAATAAACATCATAATTTTTTTTCCACAAGTCATGCGCTCAATTCTCGATGATCGAAAAAAAAACCGAAAAAACAGTTACGGACAAAAGTGCGTACCGGGTCGAAAAAAAAACATTACAAATATTTCAAAACTAAGCTGAATTTATTCCCATCAAAACGCCGTTCGGTAAATATGGTTATCTTTTTTTTTTACGAAGCTATGTACCTTTTATTGTGGCAAGAAATATCGACTGGTGTGTCGAAACTTTTGGGCAGCAGTGTATGTGTGTTTAAGGGGGGCGATGCCTTTAAACGAGGAACAAATTCACTGATTTTCATCATTTTTTTTTTAAGGAAAGATTTGTTCACAATTCTGGAGACTTAGGGTATGTTTTATAACGTGGGTGTTACATGGTATTTAAAAAAAAATCTTTAAAAATGTCAGAGGTATGGTCTTCTAAACTGCGTTTTCAAAACTGGCGTGACGTATACCTAAAAAACTAATCGACCGATTCTGATGAAATTTAGTCTAAATCTTTCTAACCTTATTGTCTAAAACTCAATCCTAAATCCTAAGTTTTTAATTTTAAAAAGTAATTTTTATTGCATAATCCCATGTAGAGGTTGCCATGAGTTGCCCAATGTTACGATCAGGCCAATGTTGGGACCATCGTGTAAGCCAACAAAAGAGAAATAATATTAGCCCATTACTGTTCCGCTCCAAACTGAAAACTGGCACAATATCGGCCCATCCCAAAAGCCTGTCCTGGCCCATCTTTGAAAACTAATAAATAGCCGTGATAGTTAAACTAAATTTGCCAATTTAAAAACTAGGGATACTAAAATACTGACAATTCCATTGGCCCAATATTGTTCCGTTATAAATTGAAAACCGGCACAATATCGGCCCATCGTTTGAAACCAATAAATAGCCGTGATGGTTGAACTAAATTTGCCAATTTAAAAACTGGTAATGCTAAAATACAAGCAATTACATTGGCCCATTATTGTCCCGTCATAAATTGGGAACCGGCACAATATCGGCCCGATACTAAAGATTATCCTGGCCCATCTTTCAAAACCAATAAACCGCCGTGATAGTTCATCGAAATTTGCCAATTTTAAAACTAGCAATGCTAAAATACTGGAAATTACATTTAGATAATCTAAGCCCTTTATTGGCCAAGTGGGTCAGACCATACCTGCTTTTATTTTATTTAAGCCTTGGGTTATTCACTATCTGTATATTGTGCCAGAATAGGCAAATAACTGGCACGTCATATATTAATCGTCTATATTTTGTAGTTCAGTTTTTGTAATCAAGTCTTGGCCTATTATTGGCATTTGTGAATAACCAACATAAGTAAGTACAATATGCCAATTTTGAAACCTGTCATATACGCAAATCACAATTTATTTCAAGGTTATTCCATGAAATATGTATCCATAAGGACCAATTTCGGGCCAATCTTGGCCCGATATATGGTGAATATTTATCACGCACCCAAACAAATCCAAACAAACTCACGGACCAATATTCTAGATAGACTAACTTCTAGATAGACCAACTGTGAAGGCCCATCATAGAGCCAGTGGTCAATTTCTACATAGGCCCTTTAAGAGGTTACATAGGACTAACTGCAATCACCAACATTGGCGCTACGATGAATTAAATCATTGGCCCAATAATTGCTGGCTCTGTTGGCCGATATCGGGCCGTTCTTATCATTTCTACAAAGGCACCTCATTGGTAAATACTCACGGCCCCATATTCTAGAAAGCCTAACTGTGAAGGCCCGTCCCAGGCCCAACGGTCAATCTCTACATGGGATATAGCCATTTTTTTCGGAAAACCGAAACTTTTTGTTGTAAAGCGTACCAATTTATCGATTTCCAACATTTCTCACTTTTTCTTGCTACATATTTTGCGTCTGAGTGTTAATGAAAGACGAATGTTCCTTTATTTTTTTAAGAATAATCCTGTCGACGCTACGTGTCGCGCCGTTTATTTGTCATACCTACGCCATTTTTTGAATATTGATAAAAAAAATACCATGTAACAGGCAAGAGTAGTAATAGAAGATGGGCCAAGTCTTAAAAATGGTGAAGAAAACGTTCATAAAAAAAATGTAAATCAACAATTTGTTCCTCGCCTAAAGGTATCCCCCCTTAAGGCTGTGGCATTATCCATCTAGCCTGTACAGCTTCGGTTTTATTCGCTATTATTTTGATTAACAGACATTTTTGAAACGCGTATTTTTTCGAGACGTATTTTTTTATCACAACGGGACCAGAGATTCTTTAAATAGACATTGACGAAAGGCATTGTTTTGCTTAGGATTTTGTGCACAAGCGTCGGATGGAAAAATATTAGTGAACAGAATTTTTGAGTTTATTCGACTTAAATTAAATATATAAAAAGGCAAACATAAAATTCTCCAATGACCGTTATCCATTTTGTGAGGAAATAAAATATGTTTTTGAGAATGTGAGCAAGTTTTTAAGAAAAACTATGATAGGGATATAAATTGACCGCATTATTATTGGGTGTACCCTGAGCCTGCCCGAAAAATTTGGAAGCAATCCGAATCAAAATAATTAAATAACATTCAAAGACCTCACGTGGTCAAAGTACCATCAAATAATGTATGATGATCAGGATTTTTGAAAATTCAGCGTTAAAAAAATCCAAGAATATTAATTTTTGGTCCGTCTGGAGATTCACAGCTCGTCATTATCAGTCACAAAATACATATTATGTTCGAAAGAATACAATATTGTTAAGTGTTCCGTCACTCACATTTCGATGATTCGTTGCAAGCGGATCGTTCTGAGTTGTTGGGTTTCCAAATGAAGACTGACTTTTTGAATTGAGCTCCGCCAGTGTAAATATACCCTGCGTTGATAAACGAACTTCGAATCTTACGATGCATATTATCCAGCGGCACGTTTTTTCAAAGTCACCTCTGAAAAACAATGCGCTCGTGCAAAAATGCCCCGCTTCGAAATGATGCATTCGGTTTAAAACTTATCACGCATCCAGATGTAAATTGAGATGCAAATGAATGTACACGATGTGGAATTTGCGACGTCCAGCCACACTGAATGTTTCATAATTTTTCCTTTTTTATCCAAAATAAACTTGAAAATCGTGCGAACAATTTAAGGGGTCTTCTCACTTTAGACGCTAAAGAAGGTTACTTTCATGAATTTTTTTGATAGGTTTATATTATAGATATTGGTATAAAAGTTGTCACCCTTAATAAATAGATTAAAAAATGTATTTATTTGAGTCACTATTTATAGACGAAAATGGTAGTTAAGGGGAGGGTAGGGGTTTGCACTTTTGAAAAATCGATTTTTAGGTCTTTTCTTATAGTTAAACATTTCAAGTATATAATCCCAAAATTTCAAGTTAATCAGAGCAAAACTCTGGAAGTTATTGACGATTTAGTTCTGCTCCTGTAATACTGTAGCTCCGACTTCTCTAAACTTCAAACGAGTTTTTCTCGAAACCACTTTTTCAAAGTCCGTGTTCACTGCCATTTGAAAACTACATGACCGATTTATTTCAAACTTATTTCAACACTTTCTACATATAAAATACCTCCCCCCAAAGGTTAGTTTGAGATTTTTTTTAAATTGGGGGGTTTTCCATCCCGAAAATGGCGGAATTTTTCGTGAAAAATAGCACTTTTTACTTTACATGATCACCAAAAATTTAGAAATGAAAAAAAAATTATCAAAGACCGTTGGGGGGACGATTTGATGATACTTTGACTAAATTTTAATGGTACTTGGTTTCAGATAATTTCTAGCTGAGATTCAATGAACACCGCAAATCGTGTTTTTCCAAAGGCGTTCTTGGAAAAGCTTTCTCATCGGCTTGTTTGTGGATATTTGCGCGTACAAATTTTACGGAATGTTCTTGGAATGACACTTAACAATGTACAAACGTTTCAATAAATTTACTCTATCCATTTAGATGAAAAAAATTCGCAAAAAGGTGTTTTTTTTCAAGCTAAAATCCCTACCCTTCCCTTAATGGCTATAGCGCATATCATACGATTTTTTATGTATGCAAAAATAGCAAAATGGCGGACATTTAAAAAAAAAACAAAAGAAAACGTGTTTTTCACCGTTTTTGATTACGATCATTGGCTGACGGTTGGCGTGATCGCCGGCCTATAGTAGGGCTAAGGTTGGCTTCATATTGTTGGCGCAAATTTGGGCTAGTGTTGGCCCAGTATAGGGCTGTCAAAACAACCCAATGCTTAGCCAACAATCGATACGATTGACAAGTTTCTGTGCTCGATGATTGCTCATCGAAAGAATTATTAGATTCACTAACATCGTTATGCACAATCACTTGTTCGTGGAATGTTTCCAAATTTGTTTCACTATCTACTTGTCGTTTTGTTTCGTTGCCTCTGATCCTAACCTGCTGTAAAGAGTATTCTAATTTTTGTCGTCGGTTAAACACTCGACGTTTCTTAATACTATCATAATAACTCGGCATTTTTTTAATACACCACGAAACTTTAGCCCATGTAGAGATTGACCGTTGGGCCTGGGACGGGCCTTTACAGTTAGACTTTCTAGAATATTGGGCCGTGAGTATTTACCAATGAGGTGCCTTTGTAGAAATGATAAGAACGGTCCGATATCGGCATACAGAGCCAACAATTATTGGGCCAATGATTAAATTCATTATGGCGCCAATGTTGGTGATTGCACTTGGCCCTATGTGGGCCCTCTTAAAGGGCCTATGTAGAAATTGACCACTGGCTCTATGATGGGCCTTCACAGTTGGTCTATCTAGAAGTTAGTCTATCTAGAATATTGGGCCGTGAGTTTGTTTGGGTGCGTGATAAATATTCAACCTATATCGGGCCAAGATTGGCCCGAGATTGGTCCTTATGGATACATATTTCATGGAATAACCTTGAAGTAAATTGTGATTTGCGAATATGACAGGTTTCAAAATTGGCATATTTTACTTACTTATGTTGGTTATTCACAAATGCCAATAATAGGCCAAGACTTGATTACAAAAACTGAACTACAAAATATAGACGATTAATATATGACGTGCCAGTTATTTGCCTATTTTGGCACAACATACAGATAATGAATAACCCAAGGCTTAAATAAAATAAAAGCAGGTATGGTCTGACCCACTTAGCCAATAAAGGGCTTAGATTAATTAAATGTAATTTCCAGTATTTTAAGATTGCCAGTTTTAAAATTGGCAAATTTCGATGAACTCTCACGACTGTTTATTGGTTTTAATAGATGGGCTCGGATAGATTTTAGTAATGGGCTGATATTGTGCCTGTTCTCAATTTATAACGGAACAATAATGAGCCAATGTAATTGGCAGTACTTCAGCATCACCAGTTTAAAAATTGACAAATATTGTTTATCTATCATGACTGTTTAATGAATTTAAAAGATGGGCCATGATAGGTTTTAACTATGGGCCGATATTGTGTCGGTTTTAAATTTAGAACGAGACAATAATGAGCCCATGTAAGAGCCAGTATTTTAGGATTACCAGGTTTAGGATTGGCAAATTTAGGTTAACTATCACTCCTGTTTATTGGTTTTGAAAGATGGGCCAGGATAATCTTTAGTAATGGGCCGATATTGTGCCGGTTCTCAATTTATAACGGGACAATAATGGGCCAATGTAATTGCTTGTATTTTAGCATTACCAGTTTTTAAATTGGCAAATATAGTTCAACCATCACGGCTATTTATTCGTTTTAAACGATGGGCCGATATTGTGCCGGTTTTCAATTTATAACGGAACAATATTGGGCCAATGGAATTGTCAGTATTTTAGTATCCCCAGTTTTTAAATTGGCAAATTTAGTTTAACTATCACGGCTGTTTATTAGTTTTCAAAGATGGGCCAGGACAGGCTTTAGGGATCGGCCGATATTGTGCCAGTTTGCAGTTTAGAGCGGAACAGTAATGGGCCAATATTATTTCTCATTTGTTGGCTTATACGATGATCCCAATATTGGCCAGATCGTAACATTGGGCAACTCATGGCAACCTCTACATGGGCTTACCAGATCTGAGGTAAGGGGCCGTACGAAAATTACGTAACGCAATTGGGGAGGGGGGGGGGGGGGGGGGGTCAAGGTTTGCGTTACGTCACGATTTTAAAACTGCCAGAAATAGCCAAATTTCTGCATGTTCAAGTTGTTAATTTAAACCTCGCGTGCGATTTTACCGTGGACGGCTCACAGTTTTCTGTACGTGATGTCAGTTAAGGGGGAACGTCATTGTACAAGAACTTGCTCAATCAGAAAGAAATATTGAATTTGAATAGAATCTTTTTAAATAGAATATGTTTTTTCCATGTCTCCCGGCCTACAACGATCTTATTCGTTTCAGCTATTCTTTTTGAATATTAAATATATTCAAATTGAGTAAATAAAGATTCCATTCGAATAAATCTTTATTTGCTTGCAATATATACACTGAATCCCAGTATCCTATATGCATAAAATATTTCAAAAATCCAAAATGAAATGAACCTCTTAATTTAGCCTGCTCTAGGGCCTGGATACTTCCGGCCCGGTCGGGGCCGGATCAGGATGCCCCCAATAGGTGTTACCCGTATCACACCCCGATCGGGGCCTGATCCTGATCAGGCTAATCCTAAGAAATTTCGACGCGGGTAGTTCCGGGACTACATTTACGACAGTTCTACTGCTTGCCGTGGAGAAGGTTGGCTGAAAAACTGGTAGTGCTATAGTTACTCGTTCGCCGCCATTTTGTATACTTTTGACAATTTTTTTTGCATACTTCAATATGATACCAATATGCAACCTTATGATACCTGAAAGCTCTTTTGACCATGTATTTTATTCCTTTAGAAAAATGCAAAGAAAACGGTCGAAAATGGGCAGTTCAGCGGTGCCCTCCCTTGAGGAAACATTTTGCATAAAAATATCAAGTACCTGGGGTGCTATTAGAGGCCCTTAATGAGTCTTATAATTGTCATTGAGATGAAAATCAACTTGAGCAACATTACAATCAACTTTAGCAACATTATAATAAACTTGAACAACACATTGTCGTTCAAGTTTATTCCCCGCACCCACCGCCCGCCACAGAAGGTCAAGCGGGCTCGCTGCACACACATTTGAAACGTATTTTGGCGCTCTGTCAAAGTAGCCCCAAAATCTGTCAAAGTTACCTTGAATGTCAAAGTAGCCCCGTTTTACGGTATCTATTAAGTGTGACAATTTTATTTCTCTTTAAACGATAGAACTATATATGTAGAATATTTTCCCAAAGTTTCAAAGTGAAATTCGAAACACTTAAAACGTTACAGTCCGTCAACGCTGTGCCTCCCCGCTCGGATTCGGAGGGGGCGTGAACTTCAAACGCGTTTTTTCTCAAAACTGCATCATCGAAATTGGCGTGCAGGATTACACAAAAATTATTAAGCCGATTGAGGTGAAAATTGGTAGAAATATTGATGATATTCATACCTTCTACTTGACGAGAATTGTTTTTGAAAAATTGGAAAAAAACTACTTTTTTTCATCCACATTTTACAAAAATGTTGCGTGAAATGTTGATTTTTTAAATAAATACATTATAAAAATTAATTTAAAAAATTGTTTCGTATACTTAAATATACTATTAAAGTATACCTAAAGTTTGATAATTGTAGAATAATTATTTCTTAGTTCAAAAAATTCCTCAATATTGCTTATTTTTTCCTGTCTAAATGTATATCCCGCCTTAAAGTGTATCCCTGATTGTTTTCAATAAAAACCCACCGCAGGGCTGTTAATGACCGGTGGATGAAGTACTATGTGGGTCAAATTGACCCACACTGAGAAAAAAACCAATTGAGTAAAAAAAAATTTATTGGTTGATACAAATAGATATGCTGCTGCGGAGTGCCACCGAGATTGTTCCAATACTAAAAAATATTGGAAAATGTGATCGATTTAAATAACATATTATTTAATTTGAATAAGCTCTCCTGTTCTCTGAATATCTACATTATACTTCAAATAAAATTACATTCTATTGAAATCATTCTATATACAATCCGTAGATGTATTGGATGAAATAATTAAGGGGGGATTGTCTTTTTTTTTCGCAAAATTTACCGCTTTTTGGGAATTTTTTCGTGAAGAAAGTATACAACGGAACACTTGTGAAACTTGGCATATAGTTTTATTGATCTGTTTACTACATACAAAAATTTTTTTAAACAATTTCATCAAAAAATCCGCCTCCCACCCCCCTCGACGCGCGATGGTCCTTTTTTGATGGTGTGCACGATTACAGCCTTCACGTTCATCCTGCAACAAAAACCCAAAAAGCATTTTACTTTAGACACATATAGCTATCGTTCGATGAAGGGAAACAAAATTGACGATTTGGTGACGTTTTGAACTTGAAGGATCGATTTTTCGAAAAAAATTGATCGATTTTTTGTTATAAATAAAAAACTATTAAACGTATTGCTTTTTTGCTTCATCAAACGATAAAAGGATGTCAGCTGAGCATTCTGTCCAAATTTGAGGGCAATCGGTTGAATAGTTTTTGAGAAATCGTGCACACCAGTTGTGAAAAAGCTGTTTCGATAAAAACGCGTTTAAGGGGGGATTTTTTGATGAAATTGTTTAAAAAATTTTTTGTATGTAGTAAATAGATCAATAAAACTATATGCCAAGTTTCACAAGTTTTCCGTTGTATGATTTCTTCACAAAAAAATTCCCAAAAAGCGGTAAATTTAGCGAAAAAAAAAGACAATCCCCCCTTAAGCGGTTGCTACAAACATTTATTTCGTACAAAAATATAATCAATAGAATTAATTATTTTTTTACCACATCGAAACGAAAATGCCGTGGGACGTAAGTTTTTCAATTTGTTTTAGATCTTAAATAAAAAGTGAGCATTAGAATGATCATCCACGATAATAGTGAAGAGAATATCGATATCCAATGGAATATCCATGGAGTGATATGAGATATTCAACTGATTAGAACAGATACTACACTTTGATCTTAGCCACATGCCACGTAGTACAGTCGTGCTGTCGCTGAAAAAGCCCGGAATCGGAGAAAATTAGAAGAAGGCTAGTTTTTTGACAAGTGATTTTGTAGGTGCCGGGGCTGTTAAACCCGAGTTTGCCTAAAAATCGGGGTGTAGTGTTCTTTTTTAGGGGATGAAAGGAGATGGGGGTGGATTAATGCCAAACTACAACCCCTACGAGGTCGGCGCCGTGAGACAAAATGTTCAGGAAAATCCGGCCCTTAGTTTTGTCCACAGCGCCGAAGTCGTGGAAGTTCATTTTGGGGGTGAAAAAGTGGGGTGAAGTTTTGAAAAATCAGTTTTAATTCAATAACTCTTTGGAAAAAAATCGTACACTTTTTATTCAAATGAGAACGTCGTAGCCCTTGCAAAGACGCGTCGATCGAATATTTGATCATCACTCTCCAATAATACCCTCACCCCCAAAAGAATTGTCGAAGAATGAACAAAAAAATGGTTTATTGAATAACTCAAAAACAATCGGTTTTTCGGGTATTGTTCAAATGATGATCCGTTGCCGGCCGATCTTTCTGAATCTTTGAACTTCCAAATGTAGAATAACTTATTGAATCATTTTTCAGACTAAGAAGTCAGACTTCCCCCAATATCAATATTATCCGCGTTTGTCGCGGAAACTTTCCACAATGTACGAGTCGTAGGATGCCGATTATCCAGCGGCACGTTTCGCCAAAGTCACCTCTAAAAGACAATACGCTCGTGGAAAAATGCCGCGCGTTGAAACGGTGCACTTGGTTTAACGCTCAACATGCATCGATATTTATATTTCGATGCAAATGAATATACACGATGTGGCATTTGCGCCGTCTGACCACACTGGATGTAGCGTGTTTTTTTTTTTTTTTCATCTAAAATAAACTTGAAAATCCTGCCGTCAGTTTAAGGCCGGAGCCTAAATTAGAAGGTTCGAAAAAATCATTTTTTTATTATATCGCTTAATGGGTCTTCTCGCTTTAGACGCTAAAAAGGGCTATTTTCATGATTTTTTTTTCATAGGTTTATTTCATAAATATTGATATAAAAGTTGTTTGACTTAAGGCCTAAGGCCACTGTAACGGTCCAAAAAAAAGGTTTTTTCACGAATTTTTTGCTTCCAAAATTGAAGGTAATTGAAAAAAAACTTTTAAGGGTGTTATCGGGCATACATTAAACTTTATTATCAAATTTTTTTACAGCAAAAAAAAACAAAATGGCGGTTCCACAGCTATCTTCCCGGGGCATGTTTTGCTTGCAGGGCTCCGCGGCACGCAGCACCACTGGTGCACTTTTGAATCTAGAACAAAAAAAAAACCATCAATCTAGAGGGTTATAGCTAGAGAATGTCGATCGGATTTTAAAAAGTATCAATTTTTGTGGATTTGGCGTGCGTTTGAAAAAAAAATTGATTTTTGACGAAAAAAACGGCTAGTTTTTTGTTAATAAAAAATCAATAAATAAGGTTAATGAAAATCCCGATCGACATTCTCAAGATAATGTTAATATTCACATCTGGTCAAAATTTCAAGTAAAAAAAATGAAAATTGTTCGAGTGATGCTGCGTGCCATTTTGAAAAACCGTATTTCGAGAAAAACGCGTTTAAAGTTTTGCGAATATTTTTTTTTGGAAAAAAAAAGGAAGGTAAAAAAAAATTTACCGTTAGTCTGCAATCCCAGCACCATACATTTGTCCTTCGATGGCCAAATTTTCGTCTGGCAAAATTTACAGTGGCCTTACCCCTTAAGGGGTTAACCCCACTTGCGATTTTGAAAAAATCGATTTTTTTTATTGCATTTTTTTGAAGTATAAGTATCTGAGAATATGTCCTGAAAATTTCAAGTCGATCCGAACAAAATTGACTGAGATATGAGCGTTGAAAGAGAAGAATCCGCGTTAAAAGAGCGTTGAATGAGAAACTTTGAACGCGTTTTTCTCAAAATGGCATTTCTGAAGTCGGTGACCAAGATTACTCGAACACCAATGAACCGATCTTCTTGAAATTTTGCAGGCTTATTTAATACATAAAAATGTAGTCTTCAATCGTTCGATTTCTTTTTTCGAAAAAAAAAATGGCCGTTTTATAGCCCAAAAACGGCCGTTTTTTTTTCGTTAAAATCGAACCATTAACTTTGACTGTCCGCCATTTTGTGAAAAATGAATATTTTTTTAAATCCTTCGATTAAAGACTAGTTCATACTTATATTTGACCAAATCCATCCGCATTTTTTTCTTCAGATGATCCACTTCGCCGCAATGTTGGTCACCGCAAACCGTGTATATAAAAACATTATTTCATTGACGGCCATTTGCCACTAAACAATGTAATATTTTTCAATAAAAAAATTACTGAAAGTTCTTCAAGATGTGTTCTTTAAGATGGTATATTGATCGATTAAAAAAGTTTTGTAGTTTTCTTTTTAAAAAATCATGAAGAAGGCCTTTTTTTGCGTTACAAGTGAGGGTAACGCCTTAATAAATACACTTCCGAAATTCATTTTAGAAAAAATTATGTATTCTTGTAACCAAAACAAACTTTAAACGCGTTTTTCTCGAAGAATGTTTTTCGACGGCTTGTTGATAAAATCTTCGAAACTACTGAACCGATCCTTATGACATTTTAACCACATATTCTTTACAACTATTGCTATTGCGCATATGAAGGGTTACATTTTTTTTTATTATTTACTATTTTTTTTGCCAAAAACGGTGGAAAAACACTTTTTTTCGAAAAATATCCTCCATTTCGTTATTTTTGCATATATAAAAAATCGTATGATATACGCTATAGCCATTAACATTTTTTCATTTCGGATGATCCATCTCCGAGATTTCATCAACAGCGCAGAACTGAAATTTTTTTAGGACATTTCTTTAACTACTATTTTTGTCTATAAATAGTAACTTAAATAAATATATATAAAAAAAAAGTATTTCGAAAGTGTATCTATTAAGTTTAACCACTTTTCGATCAATATCTATAATATAAACCTGTCAATCTATAATATAAACGACCTATTGAATCAAACCGAAGTTTATTTTCATCAGTATGAAAATCTCTTCGAACAAGGAACATCACTTTGGTCTCCGCTTCCGATTTTGTTGAAACTTTTCCATGTGGAAGAGTATCAAAAACTAAGAGACACGTATTTTTTTTTATCTGCGGAAAAACGGTTTTCAGCATCCTCGAAAATGGGGGTGTTATTCGTTTTTCGTCGATAACGTTATCGTTCTCATCTCCAATGTACAGTACACAAAAATAACATCGTTGCAATTCAATTTTTTTTTTATATCTCGTACCGTTAAAACGTTATCGACGAAAAACGAAAAACATCCCCATTTTTAAGGGTGCGTTTCACCCCTTAAAACCGTTTGTCCGCCGATAAAAAAAAACACGTGTCTCTTAGTTTTTGATACTCTTTGACATAAAAAAGTTTCAACAAAATCGGAGGACACCAAAGTGATTATCCTCGTAAGTGAATTAAAAAAGTATTTTTAAATAATTTTCATACCCCGTTAAATTGTTTTTTTAAACACATTTTTTTTCAAACCTGAGAAAAGTTATAATTCCACGATTTTTTTCAGTTTTTTCTTGATTCACCCAGAAGAAAAATATATGATAATTGAAAATGTCATTGGTTTTTTTTTTGTTTCCGTCAAGAATTACGAGCTGCATCTTTCCCGCCGATTGGGGACTGCAGTGGCAAGATTCATATGGAATAGGCTGATAAATCTGCCGTCATTTATTATTTCAAGTTGATTTTTTTTTAACATTCCAAATATACATGTAAACATCCCTCAATGTTTACTGGGCTCATTTGTTTTTTTTTTCCTTCTAAAAAAATTCCCGAAAAAAACGCTTTTTCGGACCGTCCAATTCAGGTTCCCGCCTTGGAGTCTGCGATATGAAAAGTGGCCAAAGATGCTGATTCCGACGCCGAAATTCACAATCGTCTTGAACATTGGGCGAAACGCATTTCTTGTCTTCTTCGGCAATGACAACATTGTCAGATCAATTGAACCATTCAGGTATGTGCCAATTCGAACCTCAACCTCTCACTCACAATTAGATCTGTCAAAATCAGTACTTGGTCGGATCCATCGGAGTCCAATCAAACGCTCAATGAAAAAAAGGCAACACCAAACAGGAAAATGTGAAAAATAATGTATTTTCGTAAAAAAAATTGCGTAGGTCATTGACGGATGTTTTCAGTTGACAGCCAATACTGCCTCGCTGTCAAATTTTCCCGCGATCTTAAACGCAAACAAAAATTCACTTCCACCTCGAGGCCCACGTTCGATATTGCGATATTCGGAGTCTCTCGGGGCCTTAAACTTTGACGGGTTCAGTGCCGTATCTGCACGCCGCGTTCCATTTCAACGCAGCTACCAGAGTGTCGTTTGCGATCAGGCAACGCCCGGCTTCCGGGATCCAAGCGTTCACCACATTTCTCGCATTATTGGCTATCCCCGAAAAATTTATCATCGCCTCCTTAACGATTTCCGGCAAACTCCACTTGATCTGGTGATGAAAAAAAAAATCATTCAATTTCGACGAGACATGTGTTTGGATTTCAAGGAACATTTCGGACCGGCCCAAATGTGACAATTCTTTTTCCTTTGAATTAATGCAAAATATCGTGAAATCAATGTTTTGAAAGAATTTGATTCCGAATACTATTTCAGAAAGTTCTTTCCATTGAATTAATTAATTGGCATGAAGATCTATTGAAGACCGTGGGGTGATCAAAAATGTAAATGCATCCAATAACATTTATAAATGTTTATAGAAAATATTTCGTTGTGAAGGCTAAATGGGTATATGTTAATTTTTAAATTTAAATCAACAGCAAATTCGTAGATATAGTAGTACGCCCGGTGGCCGCAGTGTGGCGCAGGGACTAAGGCTTCTCACGTGAGCCACTCGTACTCCATACGGAGCGAGCGCAATTTTGCGCATTCTCAGACCAGGTGACTCGCTTTATTCAGCTTCAGCGCTGCTACCCATGTAGAGATTGACCGTTGGGCCTGGGACGGGCCTTCACAGTTAGCCTTTCTAGAATATTGGGCCGTGAGTATTTACCAATGAGGTGCCTTTGTAGAAATGATAAAATCGGCCAACACAGCCAGCAATTATTGGGCCAATGATTTTATTCATTGTAGCGCCAATGTTGGTGATTGCACTTGGCCCTATGTAACCTCTTAAAGGGCCTATGTAGAAATTGACCACTGGCTCTATGATGGGCCTTCACAGTTGGTCTATCTAGAAGTCAGTCTATCTAGAATATTGGGCCGTAAGTTTGTTTGGGTGCGTGATAAATATTCAACCTATATCGGGCCAAGATTGGCCCGAAATTGGTCCTTATGGATACATATTTCATGGAATAACCTTGAAATAAATTGTGATTTGCGTATATGACAGGTTTCAAAATTGGCATATTTTACTTACTTATGTTGGTTATTCACAAATGCCAATAATAGGCCAAGACTGGATTACAAAAACTGAACTACAAAATATAGACGATTAATATATGACGTGCCAGTTATTTGTCTATTCTGGCACAATATACAGACAGTGAATAACCCAAGGCTTAAATAAAATAAAAGCAGGTATGGTCTGACACACTTAGCCAATAAAGGGCTTAGATTAATTAAATGTAATTTCCAGTATTTTAGCATTGCCAGTTTTAAAATTGGTAAATTTCGATGAACTATCACGGCTGTTTATTGGTTTTGAAAGACGGGCCAGGATAATCTTTAGTAATGGGCCGATGTTGTGCCGGTTCTCAATTTATGACGGGACAATAATGGGCCAATGTAATGGCTTGTATTTTAGCATTACCAGTTTTCAAATTGGCAAATATAGTTCAACCATCACGGCTATTTATTGGTTTTAAACGATGGGCCGATATTGTAGCGGTTTTCAATTTATAACTGACCACTATTGGGCCAATGGAATTGTCAGTATTTTAGTATCCCTAGTTTTTAAATTGGCAAATTTAGTTTAACTATCGCGGCTATTTATTAGTTTTAAAGATGGGCCAGGACAGGTTTTTGGGATGGGCCGATATTGTTCCAGTTTTCAGTTTGGAGCGGAACAGTAATGGGCCAATATTATTTCTCTTTTGTTGGCTTATACGATGGTCCCAATATTGGCCTGATCGTAACATTGGACAACTCATGGCAACCTCTACATGGGTATATGCTTACGAAAATGTGTAAAAAAATGTCGTAAAGGTACTCGAAGTTATGTAGAATAAAGGCCACTGAACGGAATTACCATTTTATCAACTAGGTATGCACAGAAAAATCATCGAATATATAATGTGTATATAATAGTGTAATAATATGAATATAATAGTGTAATAATATGAATATAATAATGTAATAATATGAATATAATAATGTAATAATATGAATATAATAATGTAATAATATGAATATAATGATGTAATAATATGAATATAATAATGTAAAGTGAATTAAAAAAAAATAATACTAATATTGATAGTGAATAGTGCAATAGTGACGATTTCTACGATGGTCAAGGAGACAGCCCCCCAACGCAAGCGACGCCTAGAGAAAGAAAAGCAAAATTTCACACACACAAGACTAAGAAGCAGTAAATAAAATTATTTAAATAAAACAAAATTTTAAACCACGTTTTTAAAGCGGTTAAAATTTTTTAAATAATTTCTCCTAGCCCCATACAGATTTGTAACCCAATACAGATTCCTAATCGCATACAGATTGTCCTGAAAAATTGTGATTTTAAGTTTTTCGTTTTAAGGGGTTACATCTAGTTGGAATTTTTGAAAAAATCGATTTTCCCTTTTCGACGGATTCTTATAATATAACCTTTCAAAAATATTCTCTGAAAATTTCAAATCGGTCCGTTGAAAATTGGGGGAGTTATGAGCGTTTACAGGTAGGTCCGCTTACCGCTTTACCGTTACAGGTAAAATCTTTAAACGCGATGTTTTTTTGTGAAACACCTTTGCGGTGGACACGACGACTAAAAAACGATTAATCCGATCCATACCAAATTTATAGCACGTATTTATCATAACAATAGCTAGGGCCTGGACGATGGATTTTAAATTTTGATGAAAAAAAAATTGTAACAAAAAACCGAAAATTCAGCACTTCAAAAAATAAATTTTCTGTTGAAATTATCGTAATTTTCTTTTTAATCAAAATTTTTACAAAACCTTCGTCCAGGCCCAAGCCAATGCAAAATACTAATGAAATCTTCAAATTCTAATTTCCAATAAACCGCTCTCGAGTTATATCCACCGCAACTAATGCTCAAAAGAAAGCGCTCCTGGAAGACAGCTGGAGTTTCGCCATTTCGTAATATTTGTTAATAAAAAAAATTATACAAGTACACGAAAATTTGTACTAATCGATGTTTGTTCATAGTTTTCGATAAACATTTATTGTCCCGTCGAAAAAAAAAATCAAGACAATCACGTCCCTTCGTCCGCTACAAGTTCATATAAGGCCTTAAATCTTACAAGTATTTTCATAGCTATTAAAAATGCAAAATCACCAAATTTTCAGTACAATCAGCATAGGGTTAGGAATCTGTATTGGGTTATAAATCTATATGTGGCTAGGGGCAATAATTTTATACTTTTTAGCCCATTTTAAATTGTGGTTTAAAATTCGTTTTTATTTGAATAATTTTATATTCTGCTTTTTAATCCTGTTTGTGAAATGTTGCTTCTCCTAAAAACGTGGTTTAACGGAGACTTTGTCCTTCGTGCCCAGCGGGAGATGTTAGCGGCTCAACATGGGCAGCTAGAAGAAGAGGAGGGATGCCTCTATGGACCAGGCATTGCCGATTAGCGGTAATTATAAACACATTTGTGTAAACACATTACAAAACTTTAAACGCGTTTTTCTCGAAAACACGTTTTTAAAAATGGCTGACATTCTCCTGACCGCTGTAATTAACACATCGACCTGAAATTTCGAGAGCATACTCAGAAAATATGTCTTCACGGAATGACGGATCGTTTTTTCGATAGATACATTTTTGCATTTATTATTTATCTTTTTATGCGAAAAAAAACGCGAAAATACGATTTTTTTTTTTAATTGCCGCCATTTTCCGAAATTTGTACCAAACGAAAAACCCATCCGTCATTCCATGACCAAAGGGTCGCAGATTGATAATATGCTTCGAATTTGTGTTTCAGATCATCAAAGAGGGGGCAGTGATGTCAGCCGTTTACCTCCCGCGATTTGAGGACCTGTTTTCGCGTAGCTGCAACGGCCGCCATTTTGGTTTTTTTTTTCAAAAAAAAATTTTTTCAACGTTCTGTATATCATGAATAAAAGCAAGAAAAAACCGCACACAAAAAGCTTTACTCGTTTCCTTTAAAAAAAAATAAAATGTAAACACCTGACTATGGCACTCCAAGGACAAAGTCTCCCTTGAACATTGTATAAAAATTTTTATATTTTCCGATTCACTCTTCGATATTTTCTTCCGCGAGGTCTGCGATGCTCTCGTAGCCCAAACAAATCCAAACAAGCTCACCCTGTAGATGCAAAGGACGGCGAACCAGTTGTTGAATAACGCGGCATCCCACCAGGATTCGCAATTCTTCGCCGCATCTTCTTTCTCCTCCAAACGGTTCATCGCCAATCTCAAGGCCTCGTCCAAAAGTATCTGGTAATCCTGCGCCTGCCACTGCCAATGCCACGAGCATTTTCTCACCGCCGACAAGTTCGTCGCAATGTACGTCTTCAAGAATTCGTAACACTCGGTCGAGGGAGGCTGCCCCGGCGTTCCATCAATTTTCCGCCGCAGCTTCTCTTCTATCTCTAATCCGCTTCCTTTCCATTTTCGAACATTCCCGGGGCCACTCAATGAATTGTCGTTCGAAAAGCTGTATTCGCGCGAATGTATACTCGAGGGTGGCCCCTCATAGGGAACGACAAACATTATCTGTAACAGTGCCCGGTCCGCGCTTGTTCTTGCATGCGCGTGATAAATTTCGATTTTTCTCCTCGACGAATTAATCTTCTCGTTGAACAATTGTTCGACAGCAGACAGCAAATTCGGTACGATCTGGCCCGTTGCCTTCAAAGAAAATCACCATTGTATCATTGTTTTTTTATTATTCCCTTACTCGAGTATCAATAATAATAATGACAATGATAATAATTATAATATAATAATAATATAATAATTATAATTATTAAACTTTTAAAATAAAATAAATATTATAAAATAAAATAAAAATAAAATATTTTATTATTATATAAAACATAATAATATAATTATAATTTATATATATTAATTATATATTATATTATATCTTATATATTATAATTATTACATATAATTAATATAATAATAATAATAATAATAATATTATTGTAGCAATGACAAGTGTAAGTATACCAATTATTGTAACAATAATAATTGCAAGTGTGACGATAATTAACATTTTTGTACGTTTTTTAACTGGTAGTAAATTGAAAATGAGAATATAATAATGAGAATGACGTCGTTATTTTAGCAATGCAAATTGTAACTGTAACAATTATTGCAACCATATGGATGATAATGATAATAATAATCATAGTGTTGCTATAATCGTAACAATAATAATCGTAATTGTAACAATTATTATAACAACAATTGTTATTGTAACGGTCATTAAAATAACACCAATCGTAGTTGCAATAATTATTGTAACAATGATAATTATAATTGTATGAATTATTGTAACAATGTTAATTGCTATTGTATGATTATAACGACAAAAATTGTTGTTGCAATAATTATTGCAACAATAGCAATAATAATCATAATAATAATGATGATAATACATTTGTGATTGTTTATTCGGTTTAATTTGTTATTTGTTATGGTCTATTTGTTATTTGTCATTTGTTATTTATCATTTGTTATTTGTTATTCGTTATTTGTTATTTGTTATTTATATATAATAATAAATTTGTTATTGTTTTTTGTATAAATTTGTTATTATTGTTTGTTTGAAAATAATTGTCATTGCCACAATTGTTGTAGCAGAAGCAATAATTATTGTTGGTTTTTTAAATTATTTTACAACTACAATCTGTTATTGGTAATAACAATAAATAGTTTTGGGTGATTTACAGCAAATAAGAAAATGAGTCGGATGGAGATCCATTGGCGCTCCACTGGTTGTGAGTTACGTTTGAGTCGAGAGGGTGAATATACAAGGTTTTATTCGTGCAAAATGTTATTTATTTAATTATTTTGATTTTTTAAAACTTGTTTTATTTTATTTATTTATTGTTATTGTTAATTTATTGTTACTTTAATTTATTTTATTATTTTATTATTATTATTATTATTATTATTATTTTCTTCAGATGCAATAATGATAATGAAACTATCACAATTATTGTTGTCGCACAATTAAATGAAGCTAAAGTTAAAATTGTTTGTTATTATAGCAATGGTTATTTTTATTACTGTATAACTGTATAGCTCGATGATTTTTTTATGTACTTTCATTTAGTATAGGAAAATTGTTTGTTATTATAGCAATGATTATTTCACAGTTTAATAGGGCTTAAAATCGAAATTGGCCAGTGCCCTTGTATTTGGTCGAACGATTCTTCGATATCGGCTTGTTTTTATTTTTTAATTTGTTATTCTAAAAATATTAATTTACACACGTAGAATGCGCATTTACCGTAGTGGCGAATAGGAGACACACAAATTGCGCAAGGAGCCACATTTTTCTGTAAAACTCAAAGTGGTACGAATAAGAGACTTGTGTTTTCTCTCTGTTTTATAGATCGCTGCGCGCGCCCCCTCCCGTCATTACCGCGTGATATTTAATTATTTCAAATAATACGTGAAAAACAGGCTAAAAAAATGAAGTTTGGCCAGCGTGTCCTCGCCGCCAGTTGTGTCACTACAAACAACGCCACAAATATAACATCGATAAAAACTAACGACACGCGGGTGGGCCCAAAATTGCCATTTGTTATACCTGTATGGCTTCGTTGCTCGAACGAAATGTCTTTATTTACATGGCTGCGAGAAAAACACTTTTCTCCATCGTAGAAATTGAGGAATTGTAGCATTTTTCGAATTACGTCAAACGTGAAAAGCAAATATATTTGCCGACCCGGTGAAACATTAAACTTGGATAAATAGAGTCGCACTCCAATCGTTTATTTTTCGTAATTGGAAGCGACATTTTTTTTGACGAAATATTTGTTATTGTTCGATTTTTTCTTCGTTCGTGTCAATAAGAGGAAAGCAGTTTTTTAATAAACATTTATCTGGAAATGTATTTTTTTTTAATACGATCTGAATGTTTACTTTTTTTTGTAATCTTTAATTTTTATAAATTTTATAATTGTCCATAATTTTATGGCTCAAGATTTTGTGGAGAAGCAGCAAATGCAAAAGTACTAGTTAACTGAGGAGGAGATACCTATACGGGAGGCATTTTTTCTGATTTTCATGTTTTTTGTTAATACGAAAGATTTCTTCACCATTTTTGAGACATAGGTTATGTTTTAACATTCGCTACTGATCCGGTGTTTTTTTTTATCATGAACATCAGCAATTTTTTTTCTCGCTCAAAGATATTTCCCAACACACAGTGGTTCCAAACGCCGGAAAGCTGGCCAAAAATAGGGAAAATCGTGTTACTAAATATACGACTTTTTTGTGTGCCATATGTTAGGTTGGTACCTGTACTTTAAGAACGCAGCATTACCAATGCCAATAATACACACTTGTTGGCAGCGTGGCGTCGTGAAGTTAAGGTTAAATTTCGTGATTGTCACGTGTTTTCTGACTTAAACATTTAATTTAGACAAGTTAGTGTTAATTATTCATGGTGAAGTGAATTGTTTCGAAGAGAGGGATATCTGAGGTTAGTAAAATACGTTTTGTTTAAAATTTTAAGTGCTTGTACATTGTTTATATATTATTGTTTGTAAATCACAAAATTTCGTCATTTTTATGCCACTTTTACTTTCTCATTTTCTCGAAAGTCCCGCTAGATCCCGGGCTGAAATTAATTGCATATGGTAAGGGCATCATAGCACTAAATTATGACGCCAATAACTTTTGCCCGAATTTTCCCGAAATTGAGAAAATGCAATTTGAAAATTTACTTTAAAAAATGGCTAAAAATATAATTTTTACGTTATTTGAAGCCCAATATCGTCAAAAAAAATTTGTTTAAGTTATTTAATGTTGAGTATACATACTACCAATGATTTTGACATTATAAACAATGAATTTGTTACAAACAATAAATTATTTTTTTCAAAAAACTTAATTAAATTTTTTTTCCAAGTTGATTAAATGTCAAATTCTGATTCAGCAACGTCGAAAACCCCTTAATCAACAGGTTTTATCATTTACAATTATAATCATTTTTTTTTGGTCCGCCATCTTGTTTTTGACTTTTTTTTGCATTTTTTTATGCAACTGATGTCAAATTTCGATTTAGCGACCTCAAAAACTCCTTATAACATCATTTTTTATTGTTTGAAGTTGATATAATAATTTTTTTGGTCCGCCATCTTGTTTCTGAATTTTTGACTCATTTTTTTCGAAAAACTAACATCAGATTCGAATTCAGCGACCCCCAAAACCTATATATACCCACCACCATCCGTTTTTTCGATGATTTCGATTTTTGGCCAGCTTTTCGGCGTTTGGAACCACTGTGCAACAGCCAAAAGTCGTAATGATTCGCCACTTTTGGCTGTTACATGGTACTTTTTTTGTTATTAATCTTTTACAATGGCGGAGGTACAGCACGGTCTTCTAAACGCCATTTTCAAAACTGACGTGACGTATAGCTTAAATAATAATCGACCGATTTTTATAAATCTTTCTAATTTTATTGTCTAAAGTATGACCCTAAATGTTTTTGAAAATAAAAAAGTACTATTTTATTGCAAAATGTAGCCATTTTTCAGAAAATTAAATATTTTTTTTAAACGGTACCATTTAATGGATTTTCAACATTTTTCACGTTTTCTCAGCTCGTATTCTGCGTATGTAGGCCAGTCAATGGGTAATATCGATTTGCACCGAATTACAGGAGTTATTTTATTTTTTAATCCGGTTTAGTATCACGTACTGAGTATAATACCACAAAATCCTGACAGATACGGGAAAGTCGCCATCCGAAAAAAAAACTGATATCTGCCCATATCTCGGTAACCGTACACTTTGGTCCAAAAATCATAATGACCATTATCATACATCTTCGAATTTCCCATCTTTTTTTCAAATAATGTTTTTTTATAAAACTTACCGTTTACGACTTATAGCTCATTTGATGAACTTTTTTTCATTTCGGCCGATTACTCTTCTACTAATTGCTTAAATATTAATAATGCTAATTACGAATCTTAAATAAATCATTTTTCTATCACTTTTACTTGAAACTTTTTTTTATAATGTTTATATTTTTTGAATAAAACGCGTTGATTCTAAAAATCCAGCCTCTAGGCGCAACATGCCCTAAGACTTAAAAATCGAGACGAAGAAGAAATCTTTCCTTTAAAAAAAAAATCACGAAAATCGGCAATTTTTTCCTCGCTCAAAGGTATCTCCCCTCTCAAGGGATAAAGACCATTTGAAAGGTAAAAAATGGGGTATTTTTGTGATTTTTTTCATGTATAGAATACTCATAGAAATTTGTAAGTTTGTGTATTTTTTATTTGACATTTTAAGTATGAAAAAATATTCCATTCTTTTTTTTTCAATGCAAATTGCCAGGCTTGTGCATCGATATACAAAGGAAGTCGCTCAAAAAGTTTGCGCACTGCTTGAGTTATCACGCGAAAACTCGGGCAATTCTTGGAATTTCGCTTTAAAAATTCCGGACAATATTCTCAAGACATTGAACTATCGATTTATGGAAAGAAAAAAAAATCGATCTTTTTTTTCAAATTTGTAAATGGTCTTCCCCCCTTAATGAAAACACGCCGGTATAATTACGCGCGCGTTGAGACAACGAATTCTCGCTGTGCGCAGTTGAATTCCGTGAGATCGGTGGCTATGAGCATCGTGGTTTTTCGTGTGTACGCGTTGGTATTAAGAGGGGCGGGGGGTTAGGTTAATTCGCTATAAAAAAAGCATATTTACGATAATTTTTTTTGACGACACAGTTAATATATATTTATTTACGTAATTAGTATCCCATGTACAGATTGACCGTTGGGCCTGGGACGGGCCTTCACATTTAGCCTTTCTAGAATATTGGGCCGTGAGTATTTACCAATGAGGTGCCTTTGTAGAAATGATACGAACGGCCCGATATCGGCCAACAGAGCCAACAATTATTGGGCCAATGATTTAATTCATTGTAGCGCCAATGTTGGTGATTGCACTTGGCCCTATGTGGGCCCTCTTAAAGGGCCTAGGTAGAAATTGACCACTGGCTCTATGATGGGCCTTCACAGTTGGTCTATCTAGAAGTTAGTCTATCTAGAATATTGGGCCGTGAGTTTGTTTGGGTGCGTGATAAATATTCAACCTATATCGGGCCAAGATTGGCCTGAGATTGGTCCTTATGGATACATATGTCATGGAATAACCTTGAAATAAACTGTGATTTGCGTATATGACAGGTACCAAAATTGGCATATTTTACTCACTTATGTTGGTTATTTACAAATGCCAATAATAGGCCAAGACTTGATTACAAAAACTGAACTACAAAAAATAGACGATCAATATATGACGTGCCAGTTATTTGCCTATTCTGGCACAATATACAGATAGTGAATAACCCAAGGCTTAAATAAAATAAAAGCAGGTATGGTCTGACCCACTTAGCCAATAAAGGGCTTAGATTAATTAGATGTAATTTCCAGTATTTTAGGATTGCCAGTTTTAAAATTGGCAAATTTAGATGAACTATCACGGCTGTTTATTGGTTTTGAAAGATGGGCCAGGATAATCTTTAGTAATGGGCCGATATTGTGCCGGTTCTCAATTTATAACGGGACAATAATGGGCCAATGTAATTGCTTGTATTTTAGCATTACCAGTTTTCAAATTGGCAAATATAGTACAACCATTACGGCTATTTATTGGTTTTAAACGATGGGCCGATATTGTGCCGGTTTTCAATTTATAACGGAACAATATTGGGCCAATGGAATTGTCAGTATTTTAGTATCCCCAGTTTTTAAATTGGCAAATTTAGTTTAACTATCACGGCTGTTTATTAGTTTTCAAAGATGGGCCAGGACAGGCTTTAGGGATGGGCCGATATTGTGCCAGTTTTCAGTTTAGAGCGGAACAGTAATGGGCCAATATTGTTTCTCTTTTGTTGGCTTATACGATGGTCCCAATATTGGCCTGATCGTAATATTAGGCAACTCATCTCAACCTCGACATGGGATATAATAAAAGGACATTTAAAGAACATTCTGTAAAATTTTCATTAATAATTATGCAGAAATGACTCGTTGACAGCGACTCTTCGCAGACGCCTAAAAAAACTTACATTGCGGTAAACCGCATAACTCATCACTGGTTCATCTGAAATTGAAAGAAAAAAAAAATTTAATTAATTCATCAGTTCCTTAGGGTAACGCAGTCGGGTTTTTTGATTGATTTTTTAATTTTTGCTTACACTTAGAAGTCAAAATACCGATTCTTCATTTGAAAAATCGGAAATTGTGTTATTCTAAAATAAATTAAAATTATAAAAAATAAAAATACTCGACGGCGTTACCTCGTGATTTATGTGTAGAAAGAGTGTGTAAATCTTCACACGGATCGGTGCAGCAGATTTTGAGCTAGAGAGTTCACCGACTTCGAGAATACTACACTGAAAAAAAAGCATTGATCCAATATCATTGGTGTTAATGAATGAAATTTCGTTGATTCAATTGTAAAATTGTTGGCATAAATAATCGGATTTATTAGTCCAAACAAAACACTATTTACTTTAATAACATGATAAAATTGAAAGTTTTTTGTCGTTTAAAAGATGTATTGCTAGCCGAGAACAATATATTATTGAAACTATCTAAAAAATTATCCGGAACAAATTATATAGTTTTGAATGCATTTCCTGCCACGAACAAAAAAGCGTTTCAATTCATAACATGAATATTGTTGATTCGAGTACACAAGAAAAATTGAATGTCGCTCGTTTGATTCAGATAAAATTTCAATTGAGTCAATATGTTATTTTATTTTTTTCACCATATCCGATATTGATTTTCAAGTACATTATTCGTTAAAATATTAATATTTTATTTTTATTGAAAAATGTTAAGCAAATGTCTGTATTGGATAGAAAGTTATGCGAAAATAAAATTTGTTTCTTGCGCATTAGGTTGAAAAAATTCAACCAAATCATGGCCGAGCGCCACTGAAATTATAGGTGTGAGGGAACCTGTAGTTCTCGGAGTCACCGCTAGAAGCCGCACGCGCGCTCGTTTCTCGTAAGCGGAGCGCGAACCAAAAATCTACGTAAACGTCGGAGAAACTCTAAAGAGTATCGCTTCTTGGCCTGTGGCTAAGATAAAAGTGTAGTATCTGTTCTTATCAGTTGAATATCTGATATTCTCTCCATCGATATTCCATTGGATATCTAATATTCTCTCCACTATTATCGTGGATGATCATTCTAATGCTCACTTTTTATTTAACATTTGAAACAAATTGAAAAACTTACGTCCCATGGCATATTCGTTTCGATGTGGTTAAGAAATAATTCATCCTATTGATTATATTTTTGTACGAAATAAAAAATGTTGTAGCAACCGCTTAATTATTTCATCCATACATCTACGGATTGTAAATAGAATTATTTCAAAAGAATATAATTCTATTTGAAGGATAATGTAGATATCCAGAGAACAGAAGGGATTTTCAAATAAAATAACATGTTATTTGAATCAATCGAGTTTTCCAATATTTTATAGTATTGTAACAATCTTATATATCGGTGGCACTCCGCGATTAAACATTTATTTGAATCAACTAATATATTTCTTTTTACGATTCAATTGGTTTTTTTTTCTCAGTGTAAGTGTGCGAAAAACTCGTTCAAAAGTTTCAAAGATTTCTACACTAGAAAATAAAAATTAAACGTCAATAAACGTGAGTTTTTTTTTCATATACTTACACAGAATCATTGATGCATAAAGCTTAAAGCATTCATATGACAAAATTTTTGAAAAATCGCAAAAAAATACCTTACTCCTTCCCCTTAAGGGGTTGCCCCCACTTGCGATTTTGAAAAAATCGATTTTTTTTATTGCATTTTTTTGAAGTATAAGTATCTGAGAATATGTCCTGAAAATTTCAAGTCGATCCGAACAAAATTGACTGAGATATGAGCGTTGAAAGAGAAGAATCCGCGTTGAAAGAGCGTTGAAAGAGAAACTTTAAACGCGTTTTTCTCAAAATGGCATTTCTGAAGTCGGTGACCAAGATTACTCGAACACTAATGAACCGATCTTCTACAAATTTTGCAGGCTTATTTAATACATAAAAATGTAGTCTTTAATCGTTCGATTTTTTTTTTCGAAAAAAAATGGCCGTTTTATAGCCAAAAAACGGCCGTTTTTTTTCGTTAAAATCGAACCATTAACTTTGACTGTCCGCCATTTTGTGAAAAATGAATATTTTTTAAAATCCTTCGATTAGAGACTAGTTTATACTTATATTTGACTAAATCCATCCGCATTTTTTTTTTTCAGATGATCCACTTCGCCGCAATGTTGGTCACCGCAAACCGTGTATATAAAAACATTATTTCATTGACGGCCATTTGCCACTAAACAATGTAATATTTATCAATAAAAAAATTACTGAAAGTTCTTCAAGATGTGTTCTTTAAGATGGTATATTGATCGATTAAAAAAGTTTTGTAGTTTTCTTTTAAAAAAATCATGATAAAGGCCTTTTTTGCGCTACAAGTGGGGGCAACGCCTTAACGGTGAAATGAAGATCTAACCGTGGCTGGAACACCTCACGGGCGAAAAACGCTCTTGAGATAGGTATAACGGTCGCCGCCGAGACCGCGCGTACAAAAATTCACGGCCCGCTTATACGAGGCCGCGTCACTTTTTCCATCCCAAAGAAATGAATCAACGTGCACGCGAGAGCACGCGCGCGCACCCGTAACCAAAGGTACCCGGTAGCCGGGGCCGAGTCAATCGTATTATTTTTACGGTCCCGAAAGGACCGCCTGTGTATTATCATAATCTCAGGACGGGGCGATTCCCGACTGTAACGCACTCTTGCGGACGAACATTCTTTTCTTCATTATTGTTTTTTGTACTCACGTTTTTTTACGACGATTCATTTTTGTTTCAACTCTTTGTTAAGCTTATTTAGTGTTGTATAAAAAAAAAAAAAAAACATTACTAACGTTTTGTTACTTTGCCTTTTGAAACTTCATTAAGGCGTTACCCCCACTTGTAGCGCAAAAAAAGGTCTTTTTCATGAATTTTTTTAAAGAAAACTACAAAACTTTTGTAATCGATCAATATACCATTTTAAAGAACACATCTTGAAGAACTTTCAGTAATTTTTTTATTGACAAATATTACATTGTTTAGTGGCAAATGGCCGTCGATGAAATAATGTTTTTATATACACGGTTTGCGGTGACCAACATTGCGGCGAAGTGGATCAGCTGAAGAAAAAAATGCGGATGGATTTAGTCAAATATAAGTATAAACTAGTCTTTAATCGAAGGATTTCGAAAAATATTCATTTTTCACAAAATGGCGGACAGTCAAAGTTAATGGTTCGATTTTAACGAAAAAAAACGGCCGTTTTTTGGCTATAAAACGGCCATTTTTTTTTCGAAAAAAAAAATCAAACGATTAAAGACTACATTTTTATGTATTAAATAAGCCTGCAAAATTTCAAGAAGATCGGTTCATTAGTGTTCGAGTAATCTTGGTCACCGACTTCAGAAATGCCATTTTGAGAAAAACGCGTTTAAAGTTTCTCTCTCAACGCTCATATCTCAGACAATTTTGTTCGGATCGACTTAAAATTTTCAGGACATATTCTCAGATACTTATACTGCAAAAAAATGCAATAAAAAAAATTGATTTTTTCAAAATCGCAAGTGGGGGTAACCCCTTAAGCTTGTTTCTTTTTTGTACGGCCTTTACAGCTTTTTCAAACATTTTTTTTCGTTTCAACTCTTTTTGTATACTTGTTCAGTGTTGTTTAAAAAAAATCATCAATAGCTTTTTGTTACTTTGCCTTTTGAAATTTCATTAACGTTGTTTACATTTTTTTTACTTATTTATAGTTTTTTCAGCTATTTCGACGATTTTTTTTGGCCTCCCTTTTTTCACTTGTCTATTTTTGTTTACATTTTTTAAAAATAATTCATTGTTTTTTAACACTTTTTCTTACAAATCAATTTTGGTTTTAATTTTTTTTATTCATTACTTTTGTTTTAACTATTTTGTATTAGTTCATTTTTCTTTTAACTGTATATTCGCGATAAAAAAAGCTGTATTTTACCTTTTTAGGGATCCGTACCCACAGGGCAAAACGAAACCCTATTAAGGAGCCAGTCCACTTTGGAGCCACGAAAAATGGCTATTTTCGTGATTTTTTTCAAGGATTTTATAAAAGATATGAGTATAAAAGTTGTTGGGCTTGACAAATAAAGTCTTGAAATACACAAAAAAAAAATTAATTCATTTTGATTAATTTTCAAGTACAAAAACTATAGTTTAACGCAACGCCTCAAAAATAGATGGGGAAAATAGATGGGCTGATACAAAAAAATCAAAGTCCATTAGATTCAGTATGACACCAGCTACAAAATGACCCTCGGATATAAAGTTTTATAAAAAAAAAATGGCAGATGAAAAACGAAAAAAGTAAAAAACACGCGTTTTTTTTTGCAAAAAAGAGTAAAAAAAAGAGAAAAAATCTATACCATGAAAAACTTACCTAAACTCAATCGGCAATTCCTACGCCGTACAAAATCCCTTCTGATTGCTCATCATCGCCGATTTCTTCGAGTCTTGCTTGCTTTCGATTTTTTGATATTTTCAAAGTGGACTGGCCCCTTAAATCAGTAGCGTGTTTCAGTCGCGATGAAATTAGTCAGTCTTCGTAAGCCCCCGAATTCAAACGAGCGTCCTATTTCCGTGTTTACGCCGCGGGATTCGAGGCAAGAATTTTCCAAACACAGCCTCAACACATTTTCGTGGCGTCCGGATACACAAACGAGTCTAAAAATTAACGTTTTAACGGGCTAAAAGTCTCCTCGGCATTTCAATCACGAGACCAATGCGCTCGCGTCCCTGGAACACACGTGGACTTCCATGTTCCACGATATGTTAACGGCTTCCGAGAATGTGGGCAATCCATCGTGGCACATCGTCGCACATGTGTTTTTTTTTGTTCGAACAAAAAAAAACCACAAATTTTCAATGATCAAAAATAAAATGATCCGAGGAGTTCGAGAAATTCAGTTGGTAAAGGCAATAACGAGGAAAGTGCAAGTAAAGGAGCGAAAAAATTCTATGAATTAAGGGGGAAGGTACCTTAAGGCGAGGAAAAAGTTGTGGATTTTTATTATTTTTTTTTAAGGAAAGATTTTTTCGCCATTTTTGAAAATCAGGGTATGTTTTCGTACTGCTTTTGGCTGTAACATTGTATTTTTCATAATTAATTTTTGAATATGGCGAATGATTAATCTTAAGGCGTTACCCCCACTTGTAGCGCAAAAAAAGGCCTTTTTCATGAATTTTTTAAAAGAAAACTACAAAACTTTTTTAATCGATCAATATACCATCTTAAAGAACACATCTTGAAGAACTTTCAGTAATTTTTTTATTGACAAATATTACATTGTTTAGTGGCAAATGGCCGTCAATGAAATAATGTTTTTATATACACGGTTTGCGGTGACCAACATTGCGGCGAAGTGGATCATCTGAAAAAAAAATGCGGATGGATTTAGTCAAATATAAGTATAAACTAGTCTTTGATCGAAGGATTTTAAAAAATATTCATTTTTCACAAAATGGCGGACAGTCAAAGTTAATGGTTCGATTTTAACGAAAAAAAACGGACGTTTTTTGGCTATAAAACGGCCATTTTTTTTTCGAAAAAAAAAAATCGAACGATTAAATACTACATCTTTATGTATAAAATAAGCCTGCAAAATTTCAAGAAGATCGGT
>OY723390.1:2238797-2243797 GCA_963210295.1 Ophion ellenae
ATTCTGGGCGAGGCACCTCATATACATGCTCCATTTTTTCCAGAACTCTCGCGACTGCTAAGCGCAGATCGCCGTGGCTGAGGATTTTATTATATTTTTTTAATAAGCCGAGCAAAAGTGCGGTATGTTTGACCCGAGTTCGCTGATGCAGGACACGTCTCGTCGTCGTGCTTTCCCCCGAGGCGTAGTTTTACGACCACGTGCGGATATATCGGGTCTCGAACAACGAAAAGGAAAAAGAGAAAAACGTGTGCTCGCATCATCTCGCTTTTTGGCTTCATCGCCCCCACCCTTCCCATCCACGCTTCTTTTTTGCTTCCTAGTGTAGCTCGTGTACAGCGTTCTTTTTTTTTCAACAATTTATCACTGACAATTGTCTATTTTCGTGTCTCCGGTCATTCCTGGCTCCATTGATTCTCGATTCTCCTTCGTATTTGCTTCCTCCCCAAGTAAACTTGGTACCAAACAAAATTTCGCCGAAATGTCTCCCGAAAACCTCGTATTTTGATCGATGGCCTTGACGAGGTCCAATGACCTTGAGGACAACAGCCAAGCCTCTGAGGTGACCGTGTTGTACTCGGGCCCAATAAGCGATTTTGTCCTCGCGATAACATCAATGACCTCTGCACGGGGCCTGACCTTGGGGACCAAGTCCAAGCGTTCAAGGTCACCAGGCCCAAAGAGGGTCCCACTGCGCTTGGATCGAATGAGGCATGTATACATATATATATATATATATATATATTAGGGTGGCCCAAATTTGAGCTCAATTTTTTTTTCTCTTTCTCACCGTCCAACTATCTTCTTTACAGAAAAAAAAATTGTCGCGAAATCTGCGAACGTTAAAAAAAAATTTAGGGTCGATCAAGTCTCCTGAAAATGTAAATTTTCATTAAAAAACAATTTTTTTTTGTTCACTTCTCATCTATGCACTGTACGCTTTATAATTGTTCAATTAACCTCGCGAAAGCTCTAGCAATTAACATTTAATGGTCGCTCAAAAGCTTCGAAATTTCCAATTTCCGCCAATTTTTTTTCTTCACTCATAAACTTCCATTACACTTTGTCAAATTTTCAAAACAATTAATCCTTTTTTTCTTTAGAAACGAATTTTTTAAATTTACCTCACACTTCTAACCCGATAAAACGGGGGTCCTGTAATTTTGTTTACGAACAAGAGCTTTAAAGAATTATTTTATAGGAACAAAGATTATAATTCGTTGGTTATTAGTGTGAGGTAACTTTGAAAAATCTGCTTCTAAAGAAAAACGATTAATTGTTTTGAAAATTTTACAAAGCGTCAAATTTATGAGTGAGATGAATAAACAAAAAAAAATTGGCGAGAATTGGAAATTTCGAAACTCTTGAGCGACCACTAAATATTCATTGACCGGCTGGAGCTTTCGCGAGGTTAATTTAAAAATCATAAAGCGTAAAATTCATGGGTGAGAAGTAAACGAAAGGAAAAATCGATTTTTTAATGGAAATTTGAATTTTTGGGAGGCTTGCGCGACCTCTAAATATTTTTGGACTGCTCGCAGATATCGTGACAATTTTTTTTTTTTTCTATTTTAAGAAGATGATTGGACGTAGGAAAAAGAAAAAAATAGATCTCAAATTTGGGCCACTCTAATATATATGCATATCGTAAAAACATCGATGACCTCCGAGCGGGGCCCGATGTCCTTAAGGACCAAATCCAAGCGTTCAAGGTCACCGCCCCCAAAGGGGGTTCCACTGCGTTTGGGTCGAATGAGGCATATATATATATATGCATGCATGCATATCGTAATAACATCGATGACCTCCGAGCGGGGCCCGATGTCCTTGAGGACCAAGTCCAAGCGTTCAAGGTCACCGCCCCCAAAGAGGGTCCCACTGCGTTTGGGTCGAATGAGGCATATATATATATATATATATATATATATATATATATATATATATATATATATATATGTATGTATGTATGTATGTATATATATATATATATATATATATATATATATATATATATATATATATATATGTATGTATGTATGTATATATATATATATATATATATATATATATATATATATATATATATATATATATATATATATATATATATATATGATAGGCTTTCACTGCCTGTATATCGTAAATTTTGGGACCCCTGAACGTACGGGATTTGTGGGGCCCTACGGATGGATGGAAACGCGTAATATAACCCGGTGGCTCTTACGACTGCCCTGGGATGTGGGTCTTAATATTGCTCGCACGGAAGATTATAAATTTAATTCTTCGACGATAGCAAAGCCATATTATCCTCCCGAAGACTGGTCCAAAAGAGATGGACTCAATGTTTCTGCATTCTTTCAGTGTCCTGAGGTTTTTTTGGATTCGAGAACATTCGGTGGCCTCAGCCATCCAAAGTGATTTTATTTTATATTGAGAGCAGAAAAGTTGCGAAGTGTGCCAGATGTAATTAAACACCGAGAAATCAATCATCGTAGGACTTGGTATTTTATTTTTTATTTGTTTTTAATAGTTGAACCTTTTGAATGACCGATAGTAAAATTGTACTCAAGAGAATAGTAAAACAATTTGGCAAAGAGATTTATAATTGTGCATTGCAAGAATTGTGCCAATGATGAAAAATAATATCAATATTATTGTTATTAATGCTACTGCTACTAATGGTATTATTATTGTTGCTATTATCATTATTTCGACTCTATATTATACGATTTTATTTAAGATAATAAAATTATATTAGGAACATTATTATAAGCGTGTAATAAAACAATAATAATGAGTACTATTATTACTTTTATTATTATTATTTCGGCTTTATATTTTACCCATTTATTGAGAATAATGAAATTGTATTGATCAAGAGATTTTAACCGTGTTATTAAATAACAATGATTAGTTATCATTATTACTCATATTACTATTATTATTTTTTAGGCAATTATTTGAAAAAATTAAATTATATTGAGAAAATGATTATGAGCATGTCATAAAATAAGAATAAAAATTATAAATGAAAAGTAATTATAAATACAAATAAAATACAAATTATAAATAAAAATATATATAAATATAAGTATACGAATAAAAATAATATAAATAATAAAAATAAAATAATAAAAAAAAATATCAACAAATTTTTTTTTTTTTTCATAAAAATCTTTCGCCACGTGTAAAATTGTTCTGTCATTTTAGGTTCTTGGCGTTGTATATTTTTTCGTATATAGAGGAGAATGAGGATGAAAAAGCTACGCCCCGTAATGCGAAAAGAAAAGCAAAGGTATTAACATTTTCCCGGATACGAAGTTTATTCTTTCGCGGTCCTCGAAGAGGGCCACGGTCACATCCTCGCGATGGGATTCGATACGGGGCGTAACTCTGCTTTAGCCGAATTGATTTATGCGCTATAAAAAGGTCTCGGTAATAATGGTGTAGATTAGAGCGTTCGTGTCGCCGGCAGTTAAAAAATACATCATCCAAGCGCTGGCGATGCTAAAAGACGAGGCTGCAGAGGGAAAAAAAGGGAGAACGAAAAATGGCTCTTCGTTGCATGGAGAATTCCACGCCGAATTATTTCGCCTGTAATCCGTGCAATTTCATTTTTGTTTTGTTCTTTTTGTGTCGTAAAAATAAATGACAAAAGTTTGGCCTCGTCTTTTTTTAACGTTTGACGCCAAAATGCGAATAAAATTATTTAATTATAGGGGAAAAGAGAATTTATCGGTTTTTTTAACCACGGACGAGACCGTCGAAAATCATTGAAAATGGAGTGCGAAAAAAATATTGTTCAAAAATAAATAAAATGAATAAAATAAATAAAAAAAATAAAATAAATAAAATAAATGAAATAAATAAAATAAAACGGATAAAATAAATGCAAAAAACAAAAATAAAAGGAAAATGATCGGAAAAATGTCATCCCCGCTGAGAGAGCTCGTAAAAATATATTCAAAAAAAAATTGAGTGCGATCTCCCAATTCGAGGAAAAAACATAAAAAAATTGTGGAACGAATTGCACGTGGCCGCGAGGCTTTTGGACGAAAACCCCCCGTGTATAAGTCGGAGAATACGGAGACCCAGTTTTCGATGCCCTCATTGACGTTGTCGTAACGAAACGACCAGGGTGAAACAGTGCGAGGCCTCGCCCTACGAGCTATCGCCCTTCGGAGCTATAAAATGCAGATAAAGCGCGTCCCCGTGTTTAGAAAGCAATGACTCGTGCATTCTAGATATACGTTACAAGTTCCTTGAGAATTTCGAGTACACAACGCATCGACGAAAATACTTTTTTTTTTAAGGCGTTACCCCCACTTGTAGCGCAAAAAAGGCCTTTTTCATGAATTTTTATAAAGAAAACTACAAAACTTTTTTAATCGATCAATATACCATCTTAAAGAACAGATCTTGAAGAACTTTCAGTAATTTTTTTATTGAAAAATATTACATTGTTTAGTGGCAAATGGCCGTCAATGAAATAATGTTTTTATATACACGGTTTGCGCTGACCAACATTGCGGCGAAGTGGATCATCTGAAAAAAAAAATGCGGATGGTTTTAGTCAAATATAAGTATAAACTAGTCTTTAATCGAAGGATTTTAAAAAAGATTCTTTTTTTACAAAATGGCGGACAGTCAAAGTTAATGGTTCGATTTTAACGAAAAAAACGGCCGTTTTTTGGCTATAAAACGGCCATTTTTTTTTCGAAAAAAAAATCGAACGATTGAAGACTACATTTTTATGTATTAAATAAGCCTGCAAAATTTCAAGAAGATCGGTTCATTAGTGTTCGAGTAATCTTGGTCACCGACTTCAGAAATGCCATTTTGAGAAAAACGCGTTTAAAGTTTCTCTTTCAACGCTCTTTCAACGCGGATTCTTCACTTTCAACGCTCATATCTCAGTCAATTTTGTTCGGATCGACTTGAAATTTTCAGGACATATTCTCAGATACTCATACTTCAAAAAAATGCAATAAAAAAAAATC
>OY723390.1:2248797-2318797 GCA_963210295.1 Ophion ellenae
TTTTCTTCATAATGTTAAATATGTCAAACTTCATGCCCAAAAAGAGTATCTGCGGACAATTTCACTGCGCTACTTTACCTAAAAAAAACTGCAGCTTAAGCACACAGAATTCCAGTTGAGACTCACGACGACCATGCTCTGTCGGAAACAACATACGGATATTGGTTCAGACGCATGAAAAATAATGATTCTGATGTGTTGAATTGGAGGCATTACTTTATGACGACTCATGTCAGACGCTAGTTGATCTTGCAGAATCATTAGAAGTTGATCACACAACAGTTTCGAAACGGTTGAAAGCATAAGGAATGATTTTTAAAAGTAAAGTATTCATTTTCACAAAAGAACAGCGAGAACTCATTCAGCATCCCAATATATACCAATATATATTCAACCGTTCAGGATATAATATAGGAAAGATTATCATAATCATAATAATAATAAACACTAACGCCAACGAAAACAAAAAGCGAGACTCGTCAAAAAACTTTTTGCCCGAAGTCACTCTCGGGCTTGTTGAATGCATTATGTGGACAATAAAGGATTTTTATTCCCAATAATAATTATATTATTATAATAACAATGCGTAAAAATCTTTACAGTTACATTTCCATTTACTTGCTTGTTTGTGCGTGTGTGTGTGCGTGTGTGGCATCGTTCAAGGGGTCTTACGACAATGCACAAAAAAAATGAAAATAATTAATACGAAAATCCAAAGCAAAATTCGTAAAAATGTTCATTAGCCAAAATGACTTTCGAGCTTCATGAATGCATCTAAATAGAAACTAACAAAGAGTTTTGATTCCTAATAATACTTATAATACTTATTACTATAATGATTCCTAATAATACTAATATCAATATCATGTATAGATACTATGATGATCATTTTTTAAATATATGAATATATATATATATATACTCTCTCTCACACACACACACACACACACACACACACACACACACACACACACACACACACACACACACACACACATACACACACATACACACACACACACACACACACACACATATATATATATATATATATATATATATATAGACGGAGAGATACGTGTTTCTGTACATATGTAATTTCCATGTCGAAATGGTCATCGTTCTGGTTTATCGACTTAAAAAGATGAAAGAATAGCTGGTCACCCGTGGGGCGGGCGGAGAATCGGGGGCGGGGTGGAAAAATGATGAAGCGAAGATTGGACGATCAGAGTGGATGGTTTTTCTCATTTTAATGTTGCGGATGTGTTCGTTGACTTTACTGTTGGATGCGCACGAGAGTCCATGACATGCGCGTTCCGGGTTCATCCCGGTCGTAAAACCGCGAATGCTCTACTCGCGCCTCGCTCTCTCTCTCTTTCTCTCTCTCCGTTTATACTATCGTACGTAAGTAGTTTTGAGTATATAATGTAATGTGTATATATATATATATATATATATATATATATATATATATATATATATATAAAGTTAGTACACTTGATAAATCATTTTTTTAAATTTATTTATTTATTCAAGTCACTATTTATAGACGAAAATGGTAGTTGAATAAATAAATAAATTTAAAAAAATTATTTATTAAGTGTAATAACTTTATATATATATATATATATATATATATATATAAAGTTATTACACTTAATGAATAACTTTTTTAAATTTATTTATTTATTCAAGTCACTATTTATAGACGAAAATGGTAGTTGAAAAAATGTCCTAAAAAGTTGTAGGTCTGCGCTGTTGATGAAATCTCGGAGATGAATCATCCGAAACAAAAAAATCAAACGGTTTTAGATTCAGTATGTTAATGGCTATAGCGCATTTCATACGATTTTTTACATATGCTAAAATAACAAAATAGCGGGCCTTTTTCGAAAAAAAAAAACAAAAAAACTTTATTTTCACCGTTTTTGGCAAAAAAAAATAGTAAATGTAAAAATTTGAAAAATCCTTGATATGCGATATAGCTATAGTTGTAAAGAGCATGTGGTTAAAATTTCATAAGGATCGATTCAGTAGTTTCGAAGATTTTATCAACAAGCTGTTGAAAAACGTTGTTTCGAGAAAAACGCGTTGAAAGTTTCTTTGGGTTACATAAATACATTAAAAATTTTTTAAATGTATTTCGAAAGTGTATTTATTAAGTGTAAAAACTTGTATATCAATATCTATGATATGAAAATATAAAAAAAAATCATGAAAATAGCCTTCTTTAGCGTCTAAAGTGAGAAGACCCCTTAAAGAATAAAACCAGGAAAACCAGGAATTTTTTCCTCGTCTGAAGGTACCCCCCTCCTTGAAGCACATGGCCACATTACAACGGTCACCCTATATGTACACCGAGACGCCGAGATCTCGGACTAAAAGGTCCAAACTCAACAACAGTTTCACGATTGAGCGCAGATAGGGGAAAGGTTATATTGTTGCGTCGTCGACTTTGTATTGTAATAAAACGCGAGAAGAAGTCCCGACACCCATGACTCGCGAGCGATATGTGCAACGAGAAGAATGCTTGAAATTAATCGAGAGTCTTCGACTCACAATTCTCACGTCGCGAGGCCCTATTTCGTTCCAAAGGGGCGATTATTAACCCTTTCAGTCTCAGTGGGACCGCTACGGTCCCACCCTTTGAAAAATCACCTTAGAGCTCTGATATTGAACCAATGCCTCTGACAATACGGATCTGGGGGTTTTTTGAGTCGCTCATCACGAATATGAGGTCAGATTTTGAAAATTCAAAATGGTGGATCCGATATAGTCGATCCAATTGGGCAATGCAAGAATAAAAATTTCAATCACATAAAATCCTACTTTATCAGGAATATTCCTTCAAATATACATTAGAAATAAAAATTTCAGTTAATTTGAGATCATTCTGCAACGAAAATAATTTATGACTGCAAAATGAAAATCCGTAGTTCCTTATCATTATCATTGATATGCACTTCATATATATATATATATATATATATATATATATATATATATATATATATATATATATATATATGAAGTGCATATCAATGATAATGATAAGGAACTACGGATTTTAATATATATATCATATATTTTAATATATATATCATATACATTATATATATATATATATATATATATATATATATATATATATATATATATGAAGTGCATATCAATGATAATGATAAGGAACTACGAATTTTAATTTTGCAGTCATCAATTATTTTGGTTGCAGAATGATCTCAAATTAACTGAAATTTTTATTTCTAATGTATATTTGAAGGAATATTCCTGATAAAGTAGGATTTTATATGATTGAAATTTTTATTGTTGCATTGCCCAATTGGATCGACGGTATCGGATCCACCATTTTGAATTTTCAAAATCTGACCTCATATTCGTGATCAGCGACTCAGAAAACCCCTAGATCCGTAATTTCAGAGGCATTGGCATATATATATGAAGTGCATATCAATGATAATGATAAGGAACCACGGATTTTAATTTTGCAGTCATAAATTATTTTGGATCCGCCATTTTGAATTTTGAAAATCTAATGCCGGATTCGTAATCAGCGATCACGAAATATAGATATACGTATACATATATACATACATACATACATATATATATATATATATATATATATATATATATATATATATATATATATATATATATATATATATATATATATATATATATTTATATTTATATATTTATATATATACTCGGCGGTTTTCGGGATCGCTGATTACGAATCCGGCATTAGATTTTCAAAATTCAAAATGGCGGGTCTAAGATGGCGGACGTGACATATATGTATATATATATGTATATAAACACACACACACACACACACACACACACACACACACACACACACACACATGTATATATATATACACACCTATATATCACGGCCGCCATATTAGACCCGTCATTTTGAATTTTGAAAATCTAATGCCAAATTCGTAATTAGCGATCCCGAAAACCGCAGAGTACCAATTTTCATCAAAATCGGTGCAGATGAAAAATGCATGACTGAAAGGGTCAAGGAGTATGCATAACCATGAAGTAAAAAAAAACAGATCGACTTTCAATGTTTTTTTTTCGGTCTTTTTTTCATACTTTTAAATTTCTCATATTTTTTGTCTTCTATGATTTTTAAATATTATTTCTTTGTATTTTAATAAAATAAGTAGTGGATAAAAACAATCAGGAAGCATCCCCCCCTCTCTCTCTCACTCTCCCTCCCCACTAATCCAAAAATTAAAAAAAATCACAAAATCATTAATTAACTGCAAAATAAAAAAAAGCTCATTAATAATCATCAATATTTACTATTTATTCAGTCTTGTTTGGATAAAAAATTGCATTACTTACACATTTGTTTTAACAAAACAACTAAATTAAACACAACCTACATTAAACTTTCAGTATCTTCGTATAAAACTTTTAATTTGTCTTTTTATTTAGAACCAAGTACTGTGAATATTTGTCTCAGCTTCCTTTCCGAGGTCAGTAAAAATATTAATCGTACAGTCTTTTAATTAAACAAATAGTAGATACATGAAGTATTGTCATAAAAACAATCTTTAAATTAAAGTTACATACAGTACATCATTCTTCCTATAAATAACTAGAACTTTTAACCTCTCATAGTCCTTTAAATAAACAGAAAATACATTGTTTAAGGGGTTACCCCCACTTGCGATTTTGAAAAAATCGATTTTTTTTTATTGCATTTTTTCCAAGTATAAATATCTGAGAATATGTCCTGAAAATTTCCAGTCGATCCGAACAACATTGACTGAGATATGAGCGTTGAAAGAGAAGAATCCGCCTTGAAAGAGCGTTGAAAGAGAAACTTTAAACGCGTTTTTCTCAAAATGGCATTTCTGAAGTCGGTGACCAAGATTACTCGAACACTAATGAACCGATCTTCTTGAAATTTTGCAGGCTTATTTAATACATAAAAATGTAGTCTATAATCGTTCGATTTTTTTTTTCGAAAAAAATGGCCGTTTTATAGCCAAAAAACGGCCGTTTTTTTCGTTAAAATCGAACCATCAACTTTGACTGTCCGCCATTTTGTGAAAAATGAATATTTTTTAAAATCCTTCGATCAAAGACTAGTTTATACTTATATTTGACTAAATCCATCCGCATTTTTTTTTCAGATGATCCACTTCGCCGCAATGTTGGTCACCGCAAACCGTGTATATAAAAACATTATTTCATTGACGGCCATTTGCCACTAAACAGTGTAATATTTTTCAACAAAAAAATTACTGAAAGTTCTTCAAGATGTGTTCTTTAAGATGGTATATTGATCGATTAAAAAAGTTTTGTAGTTTTCTTTAAAAAAATTCATGAAAAAGGCCTTTTTTTTGCGCTACAAGTGGGGGTAACGCCTTAATAACACTTGAGAAAGTGCTATTTGTCATACGATCGCACGTTAAATTGCTCATTGTATGACTTTCGATATGTTTGGTCAATCGTCTTTAAATTTTGCACATTATCTCATCTTGAATTTATAATGATTCTCAGTCGTAGCCCATAGATCCTTGAACATTTTTTCTTCTTTTTTTTGCTATCAGCGATACTCATTTTACTTCCGTTTTCAATCCGCACTTTTTTTTCACTTGCATTTTTACATTCCATTTTTCTTCCGTTTACAAAGACTCATTCTGCTTTTTTCTTTTCGTATCGCGTCTCGTTTCACTTTCAAGTATTGCACGAAGATTGTGTGCTAAACGACGTTTTGGTCCAGACGTACTGATGACCGTAATCTCCTGTCTTTCTCTCTCTCTCTCCCACGCTGCAAAGGAACATAATTCTGACATGATGTTTTTTTTTATCTTTTAAGGAAGGTGCGGTTATATTTTATAATCGCACCTTCTCATTATGCCGCTATTACCGCGCGTTTAGGTGATCGACGTTAGTTGAACGATTGCGTTCGCAAAACGAATGTCATTATCGCGTCATGTCTCCGGTATGGTGTCACGAACAAATGCGACGGCTCCCCTTGTTCACCAATTGCATCGACACACGCGGACACACGTACGCACGGACGCTTACGTCCACCGTATAATTATGTTAATCGCTAATATGATAATGAGGATTAAGGGTACTATGGATGTTGGTAATTCATGAGAAAACCTTTAGCAGTGCCGTGTACAATAGATCGAAAGTCTAAATAGCCTTATGAGGAAATAGTTATTTTTTTCGAGCTTCTTTTTTTTTTTACATCGGCCTGCATAAATTGCATAAATTCTGGCCAAGGTCTTTCCTGGATTAGTTGAAATGTCATTATCGTCACGTTTGAGGTGGTGAGGAATTTAGTACGACGGCGCGTGCAGCCGATCGACGCGAGTTGGTGAGTTACTGTGTGCAAGATTGTTTTATATATATATATATATATATATATATATATATATATATATATATATATATATATATATATATAAAGGTGATTCGTTTCAGGGCAACTTTTTTTTTGACCCATCGTGCCCGAAAACCTTTAGTTGGTACCCAAAAACGAACTTTCGTGAAAGGGGGGTGTTGTCAAAAAATATTTAGAGGTCGCGAATCAAAATTGAAGGTTTCCCATTTGATTACCATTGAAAAAAATGTTTTTCTCATTATTAGTGTTACCATTCCGCGAATTTTGATATCGCGATATTTTCCAAGTGGGTTCTCATAGGAAATATGATACTCCACGAGAAAGTTCATTGAGCCATGGCCGTAAATTCAACCGTTTCAGCGGCATCATTATTTCAAGTGAATATTGTGCAAAATATCTATTCAAACGGCTGTAACGCCTAAGCTATTAGATATATCGAAAAAAATTCAGATGAGAACTTTGTAGAGAAAGTAATTTTCTACAAAAAAGTCTTATAAGCCGAGCCCGAAAATTCAACTCTTTTTCAGCTATAGGTGGATGAAGTAAAATAAATAGATCTTTTTTAAAACAAAAAAAAATCTATTTATTTTTCTTCATCCACCTATAGCTGAGAAAGAGTTGAATTTACGGGCTCGGCTTGTAAGACTTTTTTGCAGCAAATTACTTTCTCTACATAGTTCTTATTTGAATTTTTTTCGATATATCTAATAGCTTAGGCGTTACAGCCGTTTGAATAGATATTTTGCACAATATTCACTTGACATAATGATGCCGCTGAAACGGTTGAATTTACGGACATGGCTCAACGAACTTTATTGTAAAGTATCATATTTCCTATGAGAACCCACTTGTAAAATATCGCGATATCAAAATTCGCGGAATGGTAACACTAATAATGAGAAAAACATTTGTTTCAATGTTAATCAAATGGGAAACCTTCAATTTTGATTCGCGACCTCTAAATATTTTTTGACAACACCCCCCTTTCACGAAACTTCGTTTTGGGGTACCGACTAAAGGTTTTCGGACACGATGGGTCAGAAAAAAAAGTTACCCTGAAACGAATCACCCTAATATATATATTAGGAATATATTGAAGAAAAAAAAGACGAAAAAATCGATTTTTCAATAGAAATTTGAATTTTTGGGAGGGTTGAGCGACCTCTAAATATTTTTTGACCGCTCGCAGCTTCGGCGACAATTTTTTTCTTTCTCTAAAGAAGATAACTGGATTATGAGAAAAAGGCAAAAAAAATAGAGCTCAAATTTGTGCTACTCTAATATACATTAGGGTAATTAAAAAAATCGACCATTTTTTTTTCAAGTTCCCCTATTCAGTAGTTGGAGTAAGGTGAAATAAGACGCGCGTCAAAATCCGAGCCCTCAATATTGATATCTAGAGGTTCGTTATCACGATTATCTATTTTCCGTGCTAATAACGTGGAGACAACTTCACTTGCCACTTTTGAATTCTATAACTCACCAACGGGTAAACGTACAACAATGTCCGGGATACATTGTTGTAGGGAATTAAATGCTCTTCAAAAAAGGTGCCTTGTTATTTTATGATAAATATTCTCTTCCAAAAGTTATTCAAGGTCAAAGTTGAGTGTATAATATATTCCCGATTCACTTTTCCGGCGAGGCCATCAGACTTATCACAAAATTTCGTACGATTTTTTTGTGGATAATTTCGTTTCCTATGAAATCTTGTCATTAAATGATATAAAATTTGAATAGTTTAGTTTTTTAGAAAAAAGTTACTATTCCGAGATACTAATTGTTATATGAACCAAAAATATAAATACTAAGGCACGAATTTTTATAAAGTTACTTTTTAATGTTCACTGTTGATGAAAATTGTGAAACAAATGAGCATTTTTTTTTTCGTTTTATATATAATTTTTTCTGAAACGATACATTTTTATTTTTAATATCAATTTTATGAAAAAATTCTGAACATCCCCCTTTGTTCAAATATAGCGTTAAATTCTCTACAACAATATGTTTTGGACATTGTTATACGTTTACCCATTGGTGAGTTATGAAACTCAAAAATAGCAAGCAAAGTTTTCTACATGTTATCAGGGAAGGAGGGATATAGAATGGGAAATAGAACGAAAATATGTGATCGTTTTATTTGTTTGTTAAAAATAGGGCTATCGAAAAACCCTTCACAATATTGTTCATTAAAAACACAAGCCCTAAAACCACGCAAAGTCGAACAGTTTAGCGTTTAGACCGGCTTGAAACGAGTCAAGACGAGGTATTTTACTTAGAACTGGTTTAAGGCGTTACCCCCACTTGTAGCGCAGAAAAAGGCCTTTTTCATGAATTTTTTTAAAGAAAACTACAAAACTTTTTTAATCGATCAATATACCATCTTAAAGAACACATCTTGAAGAACTTTCAGTAATTTTTTTATTGAAAAATATTACATTGTTTAGTGGCAAATGGCCGTCAATGAAATAATGTTTTTATATACACGGTTTGCGGTGACCAGCATTGCGGCGAAGTGGATCATCTGAAAAAAAAATGCGGATGGATTTAGTCAAATATAAGTATAAACTAGTCTTTAATCGAAGGATTTTAAAAAATATTCATTTTTCACAAAATGGCGGACAGTCAAAGTTAATGGTTCGATTTTAACGAAAAAAACCACCCTTTTTTTGGCTATAAAACGGCCATTTTTTTCGAAAAAAAAATCGAACGATTAAAGACTACATTTTTATGTATTAAATAAGCCTGCAAAATTTCAAGAAGATCGGTTTATTAGTGTTCGAGTAATCTTGGTCACCGACTTCAGAAATGCCATTTTGAGAAAAACGCGTTTAAAGTTTCAATTTCAGTTTACACGAAGAAAATATTTTTTTTTGTACACTTACATAGAGTCATCTATTCCGGGCCCGTTTTTCTAAATTCCAGTCTATTATATGAACGTTGTGAATGCCATGTATACGACCCTTCTCATCGAACAATGCATTGAAGGTCGGAGGGAGGGTCGAGCGCGCCAGACGGCAGACTAGCCGGTCGTTTACACAACGGATTCTTCTCTTTCAACGCTCATATCTCAGTCAATTTTGTTCGGATCGACTTGAAATTTTCAGGACATATTCTCAGATGCTTATACTTCAAAAAAATTCAATTAAAAAAAACCGATTTTTTCAAAATCGCAAGTAGGGGTAACCCCTTAAGACGCGTTTGGACTAAAATTTTAGAGAAGGAATGGTTGGGGTCTATTCAGGACCAGGAATTTGCATTCGAATTGGTTGGTAATCGGAAGCGATCAATAATTCGCTATTTGGAACTGGTTCAGGACTAATCAGGACCAACGATGGAGGTTCAACTAGTTTGGAACGAAACATGACCATGCCGGTAAAATTAATTCGCAACTGTACAGAACGAGTACTCCAGTCTAGAACTGGTTCGGCACGGGTCGGGGACAGGCTTTTGGGATGGAACGGATTGGCGACCGGTATTTCCGTCTAGGACCTGCTAGGGACCAGTAATTTCGCCTGGTACTGGTTCGGGGCCAGCAATTTCACCAAGAGATGGTAGGGGACCATTAATACGTCCAACAGCGCTTCGGAAGTAGTTATCTCGAACCATTAGTGTCATCCGGCACTGCTTAGAGACCAGCGCAGCTCACACTTAGGACAAGTTCCGGACTGGTTCCGGACCAGTTGTGCTCCAGGACTGTCCTGGAGCTAAAAAGTATCAGGTTCGATTCAAAACCGGTTGGGGACCCGTCAGGACCAAAAGTGTTGTCCTCAATCAGTTACAGTGCGATGAAAACGAATCGAAAAAAGTCGCTGGTCCAAAATAAATTGAAACAAAAAACACGACCCGGAAATACTTGTCAAAAGACAGATTCGCTCGGTCCTAAATCCGCGGCTCAATGAAGCTCAACGCAACTCGATTCAGCCACGCGAATCCAGGATGTGATCATCAATAGGTGTCAAAGCTTACCCATTCGGACTCGTTAGTATTTAGGATCGGAATCAGTTGAGTGCATGAGCTTTATCGAATGACGATGCTGTATTGAGCTCCACGTCAATGCAGTAAGCTTGGGCTTCGTTTGACAATTTCCTGTTTTTTCCGCGGGCCGTCTGGATTGCAACCATCCATCCCAGGCTCCGGTCAGAGCTCTTCGGACGATTCGGAGTAATTAGTCCTCGGTGTTGGCGTACGCCCCAATCACGAGTGGCTCTGCTTTTCAGATTCCGATTCGCTAATTAACGAGGAATCGTAACCTTTTCACGAGCCTCGCGCGTCAATGGCTCGTTTCATAAAGCGCCTCGTTGAAACCTTTGACGCTCCTGCGATATCGAGCGCGGTTAAATGAAAAATTTTATGTGAATGGATGGGGAGGAAAAACGGTCCTTTTGACACCTATCAGAGTTTTCGAAAACTTTAATTTATATTCCCGTGTCCTGTGTTTCGTACGTAAAATGAGGAGGAGAGTTGAGGAAAATTTGGTAAAGAGGAGAGTACTGAAAAGGAGAGGAGAGTTTCGAAGAAGGGAGTCGAGTTTAGGGTAGGTAAGGCGAGTTCGGGAGAGGAGAGGAGAGTAAAGTTCAGGAGTGGAGGGCAGAGTTCAGAAAAGCGGAGGAGAATTCAAGGGAGGAGAGCTCGGAAGAGGTGAAGAGAGTTCGAAAAAAAGTAGTGGAGTTCAGAAGAATAGAGGCGAGTTCAGAACAGGAGAGGAGAGTTCAGAAGTGAAATGCAGAGAAGATTCGGGTAGCAGAGTTGAGGAGAGGTGAGGCGAGTTCAGGAGAGGAGAGGGAAGTTCAGACGAAGAGAGGCTGAACTCACCTCTGAAAAAGAGGAGGAGAGAAGCGTTTAGCAGTGAAGATTTGAGGTGAATTCAGGAGGGGAGAGCAGAATTCAGGACAGCAGCAGAGTTCAGAAGAGAAGAGGTGAGTTCGGAAGGGGGGACTTGAGGAAGGCGGAAGTGGAGTTCAGGAGAGGTGAGGCAAGTTCAGGAGAGGAGAGGAAAGTTCAGAAAAAGAGAGGCTGAACTCACCTCTGACAGGAGAGGGGAAGAGAAGCGTTTAGGAGTAAGAGGAGAGGAGATAATCGCAGAGGAGAGTTTCGGAAGGGAGAGCAGAATTCAGGACAGCAGTAGAGTTCGGAAGAGAAGAGGTAAGTTCGGGAGAGGGGAGTTTGAAAGGCGGAAGTGAAGTTCAGGAGAGAAAAGACGAGTTCAGACGAGAAGAGGCAAGCAGAGTTCAGAAGAGCAGCGAAGAGTTCAGGAGAGTTCGGGAGAGGAGAGCGCTTCAGGAGAGGAGAGGGAAGCAGAGTTCAGGAGAGCCGCGAAGGGTTCAGAAGAGAAGAGGAGGGTTTGGAAGATGGAAGTGGAGTTCAGGAGAGAAGAGGCGAGTTCAGGAAAATTTGGAAGAGGAGAGTCCAGAAGAGGAGAAGCGAGTTTTGGAAAAGAGAGAAGAGTGCTGAAAAGGAGAGGAGAGTTTCGAAGAAAGAAGTCGAGTTTACGAGCGGTAAGGCGAGTTGGGGAGAAGAGAGGAGAGCAGAGTTCAGGAGGGGATGGCAGAGTTCAGAAAAGCGAAGGAGAGTTTAGGGGAGGAGAGCTCGAAAGATCAAAGCAAAGCTTGGGAGATAAGAGCGGAGCAGAGTTCAGAAGAGGAAAGGAGAGTTCGAAGGAAAGAAGTCGAGTTCAGGAGAATGGAAGCGAGTTCAGAACAGGATAGGAGTGAAATGCGAAGAAGATACGGGTAGAGGAGAGTTTAGAAGAGGTCAGGCGAGTTCGGGAGAGGAGAGGAGAGTACGGTTCAGGAGTGGAGGGCAGAGTTCAGAAAAGCGGAGGAGAATTCAGGGGAGGAGAGCTCGGAAGATCGAAGTAAAGCTTGGAAGAAGAGAGGGGAGCAGAGTTCGGAAGAGGTGAAGAGAGTTCGAAATAAAGTAGTGGAGTTCAGAAGAATAGAGGCGAGTTCAGAATAGGAGAGAAGAGTTCAGAAGTGAAATGCAGAGAAGATTCGGGTAGCAGAGAGTTGAGGAGAGGTGAGGCGAGTTCAGGAGAGGAGAGGAAAGTTCAGGAGAAGAGAGGTTGAACTCACCTCTGAGAGGGGAGGAGGGGAGAAGCGTTTAGAAGTAAAGAGTAGAGGAGACAAGCGTAGATGAGAGTTCAGGAGGGGAGAGAAGAATTCAGGACAGCAGCAGAGTTCAGCAGAGTAGAGGGGAGTTTGGAAGGCGGAAGTGGAGTTTAGGAGAGGAAAGGCGAGTTCAGGCGAGAAGAGGCAAGCAGAGTTCAGAAGAGCAGCGAAGATTTCAGGAGAGCGGAGGAAAGTTCAGAAGAGGAGAGAAGCGTTCAGGAGTAAAGAGGCGAGTCCCACATAGGAGAGGAGAGCAGAGTTTAAACCAGGGAGAGTGACGACAGGAAAGCGAGAAAGGGGATAAAAGAGAAGAGGGGAGAACCGATAAAAGAGGAAGATCGCAATAAAACAACCTAGTGGGAGGAGAGGCGAGGAAGGGCACTTAAATAAAGAGTGGGGAGAAAAGAAATGCTGAGGGTGTCGGGAGGAGACCCAAGGAGAGTAGATGAGCGGAAAGGCGACCAGGGAAGAATGATGCCAGCGATTTATGTTGACGCGGTTGTAGCAGTGACCGCCTGCGGTCACAAGGGCGAGTTATACCCACGTAGGATCCCCGGCTAAAACGTGCCAGCCATAAGGAAAGCAAAAGCCGGGCCAGAGTGCCCAAAACTCGTACGGATGAGTTACGGGTCTTGAACTTTCGGCGATATTTCGCTTGTGACTTTTCTTCGTACCACTTGCTGCGCCGAGAGACCCTTCTCTGCCGCTCGTCCTTTCACATCGTCCGAATGAAACTCAATTAATCTACTTCGGGAAATGAATGTACCGATCTTTTTCCGCATGGATCACCTTCCGAATTTCCAACATCGTCCTCGAAATTTCCCCCAACAGCCGTCATGTTGGATTTCCAGTTGAATTTTGAATTTTTGTCGATTTGTTCTCTCTCAAGGGTATTGCCGATAGACGGAAACCGATCTTTGGATGGGAACGAAATTGTTTTTCGCTACTCTCGTTTCATTCGACAAAAGCGTAGGTCGACGAAATTCCGCCATGCTGGATCGGCAAATACGTTCGTACGATTGATGCAATATTTGACCGTATTGCGTGCACAACGACCACGATTTTTATTCTCGACTAGCGCCCGATCCTTGTGAAATTCCTCCGATTCTCTCTATAGATCGATATTGCCTCGTCCGAGAAAGTCGGCAATTTCGTAAATTCGCGATCTTGCGCAGATGCAGACTCGCCAGATCTTGATCGCATTGCCGATTTCGATTCAAATGTCGATTGCGTGCTCGATCGGGTGCCCTACATAATCCCACGATAAATGATTACTATTCCTGCTATTAAAATGTAACTATAAAATGTTTTCACACCGATCAACTATAAAGATACATTTTTTGTCTTGCTATTATGACGAAAAATGGAAGCTATTATGATAGATGATACCTATTATAAAAAATGATCGACTATTGTTCGACATCGTAAACAAATATTTGTTATTACAAAAGTACACTTTTCAAAAAGTGATGAATAAAAAATTCTAAAAAAGTGTAATTTTATTTGGGTTTATGATTTAAAGAATTAACAAATTTAAAAAAAAAACATTTTTCCAGGAATTATATAAAAATGCAACCGACTATCTGTGAAGAAATAGTAATTTTGAAAAAAAACCTGAATTAAATTATTAATTAATTAAAAAATTAACAAACTCAAATGAAGTTACATTTTTCCGGAATTTTGAAAAATCTCTATGTTTTCACAAATAGTCGGTTAAATTTTTCTTCCCTACAAGCTATTCGAGATTAAGGATAAGGCGTTGATTCTCCGATCCGATCTCTGAGCGATCACTCAGCGATCGCGTGAAAGTCCTTCGACTCGTTGGATCGCGAAGTATCCTTGTGGTACCGACAGTGTGCTCGTACGATTTGGAACCGTCGAGGAGTATTCGTGTGCGAAGAGCGTGCAGAATTTTCGCGCAACATCGACCCGACGATATGACCCCGCGGCGAGCTCGGGCGACGATCCGCGCAAGTGTTGGATTTTCAGGATCCTGCCCGATCCGATGAGGCCGACCGCGTGGGTGATCTATCGATTGTTTCAGCCTACGATGTGCTCGATGCATACAGGCTCTCCCGACTCTATTGCGACACGTATTATTTTAAAAAACCCCATTTTTTAAATCCAAACTTTTGGATCGCAACAATGGTTCTAAAATTGATTTTATTCCAAAAAAGTAAATTTCGAGAATGTTAATAAAAAAAATCGATTCTGAGAAATTCAATTCCAAAAAAGTCAATTCCAAAAAGTCAATTCTGTTCAAGTCAATTCCAAAAAAGTCAATTCTGAGATATTCAATTCCGAAAAATTCAATTCCAAAAAAGTCAATTCTGAGAAATTCGATGCGAAAAAATAAATTCTGAGAAATACAATTCCAAAAAAATGAATTCTGAAAAACTTCTTTCTCAGAAATTCAATTCCAAAAAGTGAATTACAACCAAATAAAAATCTCCAAAAATGATAAAAAATTGTATTCTAGCGGTATAAAAATATACGAAAAAAAGCTAAAATTGTGAACTTAAATTTAAACAAAAGGTTCCAAATTGTGCCAGCTCTTGAAAATCTATAAAAAAAATGTCAACTCAAAAAATATCAAAATCTCCGTTCAAATACTCCGAAAATAATTTTGAAAATAACGTTTCAATCATTTAAAAAAACTGGGCAAAGCTTTGGAAACAACTCGAGAATACGTCAAAAAACTTTATAAAACTTGAAGATTTTTTTTCTTCCAAATTTCCAGCGAGCTCGTTCCGATCTACACCTATCGTTAATAGCGACGTTTCGGCCTTTTCTGCACGAACGAATTTGACTCAAGCGAACTTGCCCGCTTCTCCTCAGATCGTCACCGCGATTTCTGCCGTAAGAACGACACTCGGCCGCGATGATTTAGAATAATCGTGACCCATTGAGAATGAGCCTCTCACAGTTGCTTCGGCACGAGCCTCAAAGGGGCTCAGAGCTGTGCAATTGCCACATTAGACTTTACAGAATTGGCGAACACATCGAACGATCCTGATCAATGATTGTTCTGGACGATATATTACACGAAGATGGTGTCCCAGCTCGCGAGTGCCATATCCTACGCCATAGACTTTTGCATAAAATATGACTGCACATACACAAGCCTGATCATGTTTACCGAGGATATTTCTACATAGGGGCCGTCCATAAATTACGTCATTTTAAAATAGGGGGGGGGGGTCTGGTCGTTGGATGACGGTAACGATAATTGGATTATGACGATAGGAAGGATAGGATGATTTCGGGGGGGGGGGGGGGGGGGGTTAAAAATCAGCCAAAATCGATGACGTAATATATGGACGGCCCCATACATTCTATATCAATAAAAAATATAATCTACGATATATAAATACATTTGGGAGTATAGATATGACGTAGCCCCCATGGAAATTTATATACGCAAAAATATACAGCAAATTTATTTTATTAATAATTGTAATATCTGTGAAATGTATGCCATATATTAAAAATATATGTTGCATATATGTGCCAAATTCTAATTTTCGTAACGTTTTTATATATGAGATGTATATGCGTGGTATTACTGTATATCAATGTATAATATATCAATGATATATGTAGCATTTACCCTGCATATATATCACATATATTTAGCATATATGTTGCATACACACTGCGTACATACCACATATATACTGCATAAATGGTACATATATTCCACATATATACATATATGCGTGGTATATCTGTATATAGTGTTTATATGTAATAGCGTACTTTAACTATAAGTTAAGTTTTTTTAAGTTTAAGTTTTAAGTTTTATTAAGTTTAACTGTAATAGTGTTTATACACAGCATATATTTTTTGTCAGGAATATGTATAAAAAATGTATGCGTCATATATGACGCATAAATGACACATATATGAGTCATATATGACGCATACATTTTTGATATATTTTTCTGACAAAAAAATAGATTGCAAATATATCGGAAATATATGCGTCGTATATGCCTGATATATGCATCATATATAGTGTTTTTACGTAGCATATATGTTTTGGTCAGAAAAATATATCGAAAATATATGGGTCATATATGCGTCATATATTTGGTGCATATACACTGAATATATAAGTATTATTATATTTTTCGTCACTACATATGCGACCGATATATATATATGTAGCATATATTTTCTGCATATATTTTACATCCACAAATTTCCATGGGGGAGCGGATTTTGTTAATAAAACAACACATTAATTTAAAACATAATACATCATTTTTACTTTATTTACAATATGCTCCATCGAACAATGGAGCCTTGAATTGGAATTTTGCACAAACCTTGCTTTTAACATTTTAAGACAACCCTTAAAGGGATTTTTGGCGAAGCGCAATAGTTTTTGGGTTTCGATTTGTTCGGGTTTGTTCGGGTATTATTGGTTGGACAAAACGGAGAGCGCGTTAACATATACAGGTGTGTACGGAGACGTAGTAGATATACAGGGTGTCCCTCTTACCTCTGCCACCCGAAAAAACTCGGTAATTATCGACGTCACAAAAAAATGTTCCAGACAAAAGTTGTACGGTGTGAAGGGGACCATCAAATGCGACCAGTTTTTTTTCGGTGGAGGCGCTGACGCACAGTGAAGGTCACCTCCACTTTTTTAAATGGAATGGCACATTTTTTTCAACCATCTTGTGGAGCACCTCGAGCCGCATAAATAACATTAGGGGGTCAAAGTCGTTTAAGGTCATTCAAGGTCTGTATCGAACACCTATTAAAATGAAATACAAATCTAAATGGGTCGGATCACTACCAAATATTTCGTAGTGATCCGAGATATTTAGTTTTTTATTTCATTTTAATAGGTGACCTTGAATGACCTTGAATGACTGTGACCCCCTAATGTTTTTTATACGGCTTGAGAGGCTCCACGAGATGGTTGAAAAAAAAGTAAAAAAAAAATTCGTCGCATTTGATGGCCCCCTTCACACCGTACGGCTTTTGTCTGGAACATTTTTTTGTGGCGTCGATAATTTCCGGGCTGTTTCATGTGACCGAGATAAGAAGAACACCCTGTATATATGTATGTATGTATGTATCTATGTATGTATATTTGTATGGGTGTGTGCTGTGTGTATTGGACAAGCAGAGAATATCAAACTTTTACTATGAGAACAGTTTCTAGAGGGCCTCGCCCATCATCTTACAACAGCAAGCTTGTGCAACGATCAAGACACGACCTGGTTCCCATAACTGTTTCAAGTACACCTCTGAAACATCCAGATTTGTCGAGTTAGAAGGTTAACTTTGAATATACACTGTCGGCCAACAGTTTGGATACACTAGTCGAAATTTCTAACCTCACTAAAAGTTAAACAGCAGACTCAAAAATGAAGATAATTGAATTTCCCAAGCGACGTTTTAAAGAAGACAAATTTACCTTTATTTTGCTTTCTTAGAAAATTTTCTACGATTTTTTTCGACCTGGTACGCATTTTTGAACGTGGCCATTTTTCGGCTATTTTTTGGCCGTCGAAAATTAAGGGGCCGGTCCACCATGAAAATTTCAAAAATTCTTTTTTCTTACTGTTTTTGGAAGTACATACATTCAGAAATATTGTGTCAAAATTTTATAAAAATCCGAGCTCTTTTAGTATTTTTTTTACCTGAACGACAGGGCCTCATTTCGTCTACCTGAGCGTATAGAGCGCTCGGCCCATCATAGTATAAACTTCGGTAATTATGCATAATCGGGGCACCACCCTAATTTCGATGGTAACATTTTTTTTTCGCCATAAAGTTGTTGATTCCGTTATAGTAAGTGATATTACGTTGGGGGAGGCTGACATTTTCTATGAATTCCATAAATTATGGAGTTTTGAAGTTCCCGGAAAAACGTCATGCGGTAGGACATTTTCCAACATTTCAACGCCTATGTTGGGGGTGGGGGTTGGGGATTCATAGAAAAAGCCTTTCCGAATACCCAAACACACACACACACACACACACACACACACACACACACACACACACACACACACACGCACACACACACACACACAGCACACAGCGCAGCGCACACACACACACACACACACGCACACACGCGCGCACACACACACACACACACACACACACACACACACACACACACACACACACACGCGCACACACACACACAGCGCACACACACAGCGCACACACACCACCCAACCAAACCAACCCAAACAAACACACGCACAGCACACGCACGCACACACGCACACACACACAAACACACACACACACACACACACACACACACACACACACACACACACACACACGCACACACGCGCGCGCGCACACACACACACACACATGCACACGCGCGCGCACACACACACACACACGCACACACGCGCGCACACACACACAGCGCACACACACCACCCAACCAAACCAATCCAAACAAACACACGCACAGCGCACACACGCACACACGCACACACACACAAACAAACAAACACACACACACACACACACACACACACACACACACACACACACACACACACACACACACACACACACAGCACAGCACACAGAATCCAAACAAACCCAAAAACTGCTGTTTGTGTGTGTGTGTGCTCTATTCGTGGTCATACCCTCCGACACGTAATGGAAATCCGGACACCACGTGTTTCCGGAAACTTAAAAAACCCCATAACTTATGTAATTAATAAAAAATGTCAGCCTCCCCCGCCGAAATATCATTAACGGTGACCAATTACAGCAGGTTAGGCCAAAAAAAATGTTGTCATTGAAATTAGGGTGGTGCCACGATTATGCATAATTACCTAAACTTCGAACCCGTTTTTCTCGAAACAACGTTTTCAAAATCTAGCTCCATCGTATTTCTAAAACCAATAAAACGATTCTCTTGAAATTTGAACCACATATTGTAATCATGATTCGCAACAAGATGACCCTCGATGGTTTTAAAATTTTGATTTTCGCTCTTTTTTTTTGCGAAAAACTGCGAAAAACGCGTTTTTTTTTTACTTTTTTCGTTTTTCATCTGCCATTTTTTTTATTTTTGGATGAAACTTTATATCTGAGGGTTATTTTGTAGCTGGTGTTATATTGAATCTAATGGACTTTGATTTTTTTGTTTCAGACTCGCCGTTGCCGAGTTGTGATGGAGCTACCCAGCCCACCTATTTTTGTGGCGTTACGTTAAACTATAGTTTTTGTACTTAAAAATGAATAAAAATGAATAAAAATATTTTTAAATGTATCTTAAGACTTTGTTTATCAAGCCCAACAACTTTTATATTCATATTTTTTATAAAATCCTCAAAAAAAAAATCGCGTAAATAGCCTTTTTTCGTGGCTCCAAAGTGGACCGGCCCCTTAACTGCAAAGTTTGTGAAAAATGTTTTCTTGGTTTTTCTTCTATGTTAAACTTAAATGAATATCACAACCAACATTTTTGTTTTGTTAGAAAGTCTCGGACGATTTATTTTCGCCCCATTATTGCATTTTTTGCTAAAAAAAAAACATGTTTTAGAAACAAAGGAGTCATCGAAGAACTATAGGGCTTAAGAGGCAGTATCGAGAGGGTAGAAAGTTACATGAGTTCACATTGAAGTGGTTAGAATTTTTCAAAATTTTTGTTTGGACACTTTTTTTAACCATTTTCGGTTGGAACTTCGACGAGTGGAGAAGCTCCACTTAAGAATGATGGGGTCTAGGACAATTTATTGAGAAAGGCAATTTGTTTACATTTTAATTTTTAATTGACTACAATTTTCTAGATTTTTCAACATTGTTCCGGTGGAACTCGGAGAATCGTCGTCAGTTGGTTGTTGTGCCTCGAGATCTATCGGATTCAAGACAAAATATTAAAAAGAAAATTAATTGTAATTTTAGATTCGATGACATTTTTCCAGATTTCTTTCTCATCAAAGGGGTGCTTTTTTGACCCTTTATCGCAAATGCAGCACTACACAACTTTAAACTTTTGGACCTCCTTTTTACCGGAAAAAATAGTCATTCGAGTCTCTTACCTCCTCTACACGAGTTTTTCATCGAAAAAAGATTCTCCGAGTTCAACAGAACATTTTTAAAAATATCTAAAAATTGTGGTAAATTAAAAATAAAAACGTAAACGAATTTTCTTTCTTAATATATTGTCCTGGACCCCATAATTCCCAAGTGGAGCCTCTCATCAAAATTCCAACCAAAAATGGTGAAAAAAAGAATGTCCAAAAAATTCAAAAATAACAAAATGGCGGACATTTTTCGTAAAAAAAACAAAAAAAACGTGTTTTCCACTGTTTGTGGCAAAAAAGTAAATAGCAAAATAAAAAAAAATCCTGATATGCGATATAGCTTTAGCTGTGCAGAATATGTGGTTAAAATTTCATCAGGATCGGTTCAGTAGTTTCGGAGATTTTATCAACAAGCCCCCGAACAACGTTATTTCGAAAAAAACGCATTTAAAGTTTGTTCGGGTTACAGAAAAACATTAAAACATTTTTAAATGTATTTCGAACGTGCATACATTAAGTGTGACAACTTTAAAATCAATATCTATAATTTGAACTATTCAAAAAATCATGAAAATAGCATTTTTTCCGCGCCTAAAGTGAGAATACCCCTTAAATAATAAATACATAATTGTGTAGGCTACACGGACTTAAAAAAATTTTAGAACATTTTTCACCACCAAACATTAAGGACAAAAAATAGTTTAACGTATGTAACTTTTCGTGCGGTTGTCTACACAATAATTCTATATCTCGCATGCACTTTTGGAGGTTTATTAAAAGAAAAATCAAAAACCGTTATTTGGCTCAACTGTACCGCTCCTACGCCCTTAAATTAACTTTTCAAGTTGCCTACCTCTCACGTTGAATAAAATAATAAAAATCGTGACCAATAACCAGTAGCCCCGTGTACACATATATTTTTCAAAGACATTAATTTTTAGTTCTGGGTCATGCATAGCACTATGAAGATGACGGGATCAATTGAAGGATATTTTTATGATAGTTTACTCATGAATTATTGTGATTTTTTACGATTGACGAAAAGTTACTGGAATATTTGAAAATGGAAAATTTCGAGTTGCGATCCACGTTGGATGAATATAGTATATTCATCCCCCCAACCCTCTCTTGACAGCGAGGCGAGATCTCCGTTATTGACCATACCGCCATTTTACAGCCGGCTCGTTCAACAGATAACGGTCTATTAACATTGCCAGGCTTAGCCGGTCGGCCATTCGCCGTGTACCAGCGAGGACGATAAGAGTGAGGAACCAGCAATATTATGTGTACCATCCGGGAATTACTTCACCCTTGCATTTATACATCGTGAATATACGGAAGGTTCGACCGTCAGTGGCCCAGACATTTATGAAGACGGTTTTGCTGTATACAGGGTGTCCGGTGGTTTGCAATTTTTGTCATCGTTTTTTTTAGTATATACAGAATCTTGAGAAATTAAAAAACTCAAAGTTCGTTCTTCACTTTGGATTGCATTTTTTTAGGTTCTGAAATTGTGCAAGAAGTCTGCATAAGCTTAAAATGCTGAGTATACCATTTTTTTTAAGTGTACAATTTATTTATATATACATTTTTACGATATAGTCTAGTATCTTAAGGGGGGATTGTCTTTTTTTTCGCAAAATTTACCGCTTTTTGGGAATTTTTTTGTGAAGAAAGTATACAACGGAAAACTTGTGAAACTTGGCATATAGTTTTATTGATCTGTTTACTACATACAAAAAATTTTTTAAACAATTTCATCAAAAAATCCGCCTCCCATCCCCCTCGACGCGCGATGGTCCTTTTTTGATGGTGTGCACGATTTCTCAAAAACTATTCAACCGATTGCCTTCAAATTTGGACAGAATGCTCAGCTGACATCCTTTTATCGTTTGATGAAGCAAAAAAGCAATACGCTTAATAGTTTTTTATTTATAACAAAAAATCGATGAATTTTTTTTCGAAGCATCGATACTTCAAGTTCAAAACGTCACCAAATCGTCAATTTTTTTTCCCCTTCATCGAACGATAGCTATATGTGTCTAAAGTGAAATGCTTTTTGGGTTTTTGTTGCAGGACGAACGTGAAGGCTGTAATCGTGCACACCATCAAAAAAGGACCATCGCGCGTCGAGGGGGGTGGGAGGCGGATTTTTTGATGAAATTGTTTAAAAATTTTTTGTATGTAGTAAACAGATCAATAAAACTATATGCCAAGTTTCACAAGTTTTCCGTTGTATACTTTCTTCACAAAAAAATTCCCAAAAAGCGGTAAATTTTGTGAAAAAAAAGACAATCCCCCCTTAAGGGAGACTTTGTCCTTGAAATTGTCCGGGAGATGTTAGCGGCTCAACATGAGCAGCTAGAAGAAGAGGAGGGATGCCTCTATGGACCAGGTATTGCCGATTAGCGGTAATTATAAATACATTTGTGTAAACACATTACAAAACTTTGAACGCGTTTTTCTCGAAAACGCGTTTTTAAAAATGGCTGACATTCTCCCGACCGCTGTAATTAACATATCGACCTGAAATTTGGAGAGCATACTCCGAAAATATGTCTCCACGGAATGACGAATCGTTTTTTCGATAGATACATTTTTGCATTTATTATTTATCTTTTTATGCGAAAAAAAACGCGAAAATTCGATTTTTTTTTAAATTGCCGCCATTTTCCGAAATTTGTACTAAACGAAAAACCCATCCGTCATTCCATGACCAAAGGGTCACAGATTGATAATATGCTTTGAATTTGTGTTTCAGATCAACGAAGAGGGGGCAGTGATGTCCGCCGTTTACCTCCCGCGATTTGAGGACCTGTTTTCGCGGAGCTGCAACAGCCGCCATATTGGTTTTTTTTTCAAAAACATTTTTTTTAACGTTCTGTATATTATGAATAAAAGCAAGAAAAAAACCGCACTCAAAAAGCTTTACTCGTTTCCTTTAAAAAAAATAAAATGTAAACACCTGAACTATGGCACTCCAAGGACAAAGACTCCGTTAAGAACATTAACCTGAATCTCGAAATTTTCATTGAGACCCAGCCAAATTTTCAAGCCGACGAGAAAAAAAAATCCGGCCCTTGGACACCCTGTATCCCTTCGAAATGGCGAGTGGAAAGGGACATGGAAATCCTCACAGCCCTTTCCCCCAGAGCGCAATAATTAGACAATCAACGAGGATCGACGATGACCGGGTGTTCAATGGCTGGGGCTGTTCTCCGCTGACGATGACCCGCTCACCCTCGCGCGATATTAAACCACCCTGCCAGTAGAATTGAGTCTGCGAAGAGTAGCGATGGGCGGGGGTGCTTTACGGCTTTTGATACTCTCGGCGTACTCAGAGTGGGCATTTGCTCCGCTGAAGGTTTCTGCAAATGTATGCGTGCCTTACAGAGATTGGCACACAAGGGGCGGTGAGTCCCTCGACAATCCTGAATTTTCATCCCCTTTTGGCTTGGTATATTTCTAGTACAGTCGTGCTGTATATTGGAATCGGCTAAAATTATAAGCAGGCTAGTTTTATGACAGGTAATTTTGTAGATGCCGCGGGTGCTAAATCCAAATTTGCCTAAAAATCGGGGTGCAGGGTTTTTTAGGGGATGGAAGTGGATTAATGCCAAACTACAACCCCCACGAGGTCGGTGCCGGGGGACAAAATGTTCAGAAAAATCCAGGCTTTATTTTTGTCCACAGCGCCGAAGTCGTGGAAGTTCATATTGGGGGTGAAAAAGGGGGGTGAAATTTTGAAAAATCAGTTTTCATTGGATAACTCTTTAAAAAAAATGCATACAATTTTCGTTCAAATGGGAACGTTGTAGCCCTTGAAAAGACGCGTCGATCGGGTATTTGATTAACCCTCTCCGAAAATATCTTTGCCCCCAAAACAATTGTTGAAGTATACAACAAAAATGGTTTATTGAATAACTCAAAAACAATCGATTTTTCGGGGATGGTTTAAATGTACGAAATTTAGAGAATAATTTTCTCTATATTTTCGTTCCTATGGACCACTCTTGAATTTTGCTTTTTCGAACCCCTCTCAGAGGTTGCAAATTCAAAATGAAATTCCGGGACAACTATTGACCGAAAATAAAGAGACACGAGTTTGGCGCTGTGGACGAAAATGTAGCTGAGGGTTCAAGCTACAAATTCTTCCGCAGTGCCGAATTCGGACGGTCAATAGTTTTCCCGGAATTTCATTTTGAATTTCCAACCCGCGAGGGGGGTTGGAAAATCAAAATTCAAGGGTGGTCCATAAAAACGAAAATATAGAGAAAATTATTCTCCACATTTCGTACATTTGAACCATACCCTCAAAATCGATTGTTTTTGAGTTATTCAATAAACAATTTTTTTTTGGTATTTTAACCATTTATTGCCGGGCGGAGATATTATCAGAGAGTGATGATCAAATACTTGATCGACGCGTCTTTTCAAGGGCTACAACGTACCCATTTGATCAAAAAGTGCACAAATTTTTTCTAACGAGTTATTGAATTAAAACTGATTTTCCAAAATTTCACCCCACTTTTTCACTCCCAAAATGAACTTTCACGACTTCGGCGCTGTGGACAAAAATAAAGCCTGGATTTTTCTGAACATTTTGTCCCCCGGCACCGACCTCGTGGGGGTTGTAGTTTGGCATTAATCCACTTCCATCCCCTTTCATCCCCTAAAAAACCCTACACCCCGATTCTTAGGCAAACGTGGATTTAGCACCCGCGGCAGCTACAAAATCACCTGTCAAAAAATTGATCTTCTAATTTTTTAAATTACGGGGTTTTTAAGCGACAGCACGACTGTACTATAAAATAACTATGGAATATTGTTAACTTAAAGTATAATTATACCGTGCAATTGTGTTACTCAAGTACTATGGTGCAATTATTAAAATAACATAATTTCATTTTTGTAACCAAGTCTAATATTAAAAAAATATGTCAACAAATGTATTCTAGGATATGAAATTGATTGTAGAGTCCGTAGTGCTCTGGCTGCGTCAGGGAGTATTATAATGACCTGATCAGGCAATATTGAAAACGCCTGATCAGAAAACCCGATAAGGGCTGCATCGGTCAACCAGGAAAGGCCCATGTGACATAACGTTACATTTAGTAGCAGGGCGCTTTTAGGCTGCCTTATAAGTGCCCTACCAGGGCAGTCAGGCAACCTAAATGCCCCCTGAATTGGGCCCCATCAAAATTTCCTACGTGGGAAGGTTCCAGAAAAAAATTCAAATCAATCGGCGTAATATGGTCAATGTAACGTTGCCGGCTGCAGGACACCATTAGTCAAGTACGACTCGCTTTATCCAGCTTCAGCGCCACCGCTTCGGTATGAAATCTGGTGGAAAAATTTGTATCGATATTTAAAGATACGTATAATTAAGGGGCTATGTCAGTGTGAATGCTAAAAATTTTGGTGATTCTCGGGAATTTTTTAAAAGAAAAGTACTCAATTCAATGTTTCGGAAAATTGAGAATATATTTGGCTATATTTTACCTATATTACATAATTTTTTCATAGAAAAATATTGAGATCCAAGCGACTTATGCGCTGCCTTCGGAGGCGCCAAAAAAAAGTTCCTCCACTGCCGACATGATTCCGGCCGATTGAGTCGCTGAAACCGAAAAAGGAAAAATTCCGTTAAACTGGAAGGTATTTCCTATACAATGACGTACAATTATCGAAAAATATCAAAATCTAACAAAATGGCGTAGTTATGAAAAAAAGTCTGTTTTCTTGCCTATAAAATGGTTGTTTTTTTTAAATGCCAAATCGTCAATTTTCATCCAACCAAAAGTATCCTACGTCATTGTGGAGTAAATATATTTAAGAGTACTCAGTTCAAATTTAAAGTCAATCGGATAATTGCTCTTTGAGTTACAATGTCAGCAAATTTGAAAAATCTCATTTCGAGAAAAACGGGTTTAAAGATTCAACTATCGATTTTTGCAAGATAAAATAATATTGATATAAATGATAATGATATTCTGTAAAGTATAAACTGCCGAAGAAGGCCCGAAAAAAAAGATTTTTTCAAAGTGTCACACTGGTATAGCCCCTTAAGGTAGTACGTCCACAGGAGAGTTGAATTAAGAAATGGTTGAAATTTGACATATATGTTATTTGATACATTATCCAAACATCTGTGCAATTTGAATAATTTTGACCACCCCAAACCTGAGATATTTACACTTAAAGTTGGCTTGGTTAACACGTAACAAATGCGTTATCCTGGGCAAACAGAGCATCATTAATTCTACCGTCAAAACTAAAATTAAGAAATTGATTAAAAAAAACGAGGATAAGCTAGAGTAAGATATCACGAATAATGTGAAAAAAATGAGAATGATGCACCATCTAGTTTCCAAAATATAACCATGAGGAGCCCTCACAATTTTGGTGCAAAGCCTGGCAAAGCCTGGAAAAAAAAACAATTGGGGCAAAGCCTGGACAGTCCCGGCAAAAAGTTCACTGGCAATGGTAGATCAAAAACACAATATAAAATATATTTTACGGCAATAAATGATGTCCATCGTATTATCTACTAGTACCGAGTCAATATTGCGTAGTTTTTAATTTTATTTATTACTAATTAAACCAATTATCAATCTTTTAAATATGAACATGGTACGTAAACTTATGGTTGAGATTTTCGCAGAGGAACTACCTTAAAGCTACGAAACGGAATTTCCATTCTGCCAACCGGGTACCCATAAAAAATTGTCGAAATTCACCTTTTTCGGAGTCTAGGTTGAAAGTCCCCCTTAAGCCCCCCCCCCCCTATGGCTGGAAGTACCAAAATCCCTGTCATTTCCGGTCCCGGAGACTACGCCTGGCTTTCAAACGCGTGGGAAAGTGCTCGAAAAATCGCGATATGTTTTGCGAGCGTGTCGGTCTGAAACTGCGGAATCTTCAACGCCCGAGGCTGATTCGTATTGCGTCCTGTTATCGAGGGTAATCGTTGCAGTCTATTTTTCTTCTCTTTTCTAAAACTCACGCTGCCGTGGTCTTTCACTCGACGGCGCAGGCCTTTGAAGGACAGTGAAGAACGCGGGCCCGATAATCTTGATAGTGACCACTGGCGCTACCAAGCTGCGGGACATCAGCCGTCAGTGATCGGGGAATTTGCACCCGGATGACTCGCCGAACTAATTGCCCGGCGAGGAGCAATGTGGCGAGATGAGAAACGAGGATAGAGATAGGGTGCTGGTGCGAGGATCATCATCCTGGGCCCTGTGCCTTCGTAATATTTCTCCCTCGCTTCACTTCTGCTGAACGTTCCATGAACTTGAAAGTCTCGGGCGCGTGATTAGATGTACAACGCTTCGGGCTAAAAAGAGTTGCCTGGAAAGAACCGTTGGTTACTCGAGGGAACGCCCTCGAGATTACAGGATGCGTAGCCCCAATAAGTGACGCACCCGAGCTGCACACCCCATCAATAAACGGATCATCGACGGAGCCAAGATATACTGCTGAAGACAGAGAATCAACGAAAAATCTGTAACGTCATGGTCGAACGCGAGTGCTGTGACGAGAAAGAGAGAGAGAGAGAGATATTATATTGGAAACCGATTGAGGCTTGGCATCCGAGAAATCATAAAACAACGCGCGACCTGCCTTGGGCAGAATACACTTTACGTCGGGGGGAACCGCGCCCGGTAACAAAAAATCAATGAGGTGTTCCTAATCCGAATACCGGTTGGCTCACTTCTAAATCTCTCGCCGGCTCTCCCGCTTAATGGCCAATAAAGTATGCGTGTCTAGCCACCAACAACGGGGATTAATGCATCGATGAACTACGCTCTCTGAATTTGTGTTCGGAGACGAGATAGGTCAGCCATCTCTGACGTCGGCTGCTCAATTCGAGACAAGAGATAAACGGCTGGGCTACGGCGGTTAATTGGGGAGACTCTTCAGGGATGAGCCAACGGCCTCCGAAATTAGTTGGGCCGTGTGCGAAGCAGGTATTGCGAAGATTGCCTGGAGATTGCCGTGGTTGCTAAACCCAAATGGTCCTAGAAAGATTCGTTTGTATTGGCTGGAATGCCGATGGTTGCTAGACCCAAATGAGCCTGGGAGGATTCATTTGGATTGCTTGGCAGCGTGATAGATCTTCAACCCCAAATAAACCTAGGAATGTTCGTTTGGGTCGGCTGGAAATATAGTTGCTACTCTGTCAGAACGGGCCCAGAGAGATTCATTTGGATTCCTGGGAAGTTTGACGGTTTTTCAACCCCAAATGAGCCTAATGATGTTCGTTTAGGTTGCCTGGAAACTTACTTGCTACTCGTCCAGGATGAGCCTAGATACATTCATTTAGATTGCTTGTAAGCTCGACGGTTGCTAAACCCAAATGGGCATAGGAAGATTCATGTGGATTGCTTAGAAGCTTGATAGTTCTTTGACCTCAAACGAACCTCGTGGTGTTCGTTTGGGTTGCCTGGCAATTTACCTGCTGCTCGACGAGAATGAGACAAGATTTGGATTGCTTGGAAGCTTCATGGTTCTTCAACTCAAATTTAACCTGAGGATGTTCCTTTCGGGTTGCCTGAAAACTGACTTGCTGCTTATCCAAAAGAAGCTTGGAAAGATTCATTTGGATTGCTTGAAAGTTTCACCAGTTCTTCAACCCCAAATGAACTTGAGGATGTTCGATTGGATTGCCTTCAGACTTACCGGTCACCCAACCTAAATGAGTTGACGATCTTCGGGAATTGCAAATTGATGAACATCCAGGCTCGTGCGACCGTAAAACCGAAGACTGGTGAACGCGACGAAGGCTGCAACAGCGAACGCCTTCTTCGGAGCCGAAGAACAGTCCGCCGAAGATGGCTGCGATCGTAAATCTCGAGGTCCGGAGTAACTGGTTATACAAAGTAGGCTTACTGCTGTTCCAGGCGTCAGTACCACGTACCTCTGTATACTTCTGCTTCCCGGATGTGGATTTTCCACTACCGACAACACATGCACCCTAAAATGAGTTCCTCCGACTTAGGAGTTTCCACTGCTCGGCTGATCCGTTCCTCTTCCTATTCCCGATGCCCCATTAGGGAAGATGCGTCATTAGAGAAGAGCATAAAGCTGGCGCCTACTACCTGAAACGATGATCGTCATCGGCAGATATCTGATTGGTCATCATGATTAGCGGACATGTGGTGAGATCAAGTGTGGCGTCATCATGCGTAACGAGTATAGCTGATGAGTGACCAATCGGGCACATCATCTACTCAACAGGATTTCTCCCGAATAACGCATTCGGGATGGTGGCTGCTCGATCGGAATTTATGTCCGAGATAGTGGTAGCATCACGCCTAGTCTTCGCTACTGCAGACTATGCTATATTAACTGGCTCAACGAAACCGGTGAATATATTTACACGAGCGTATGGGAACATCATTTATAATGAAAATCTGGTCGATCTATTCAATTTGTAAAGGAGTGGCGTTATAACTATTTACGAACGGGGATTAAGCAGTTTGCCTTATGCAAAGGAGGCAGTGGCTCTCCAGCTAGGCTGTGCGTGAATCAGGACTTCATTTTGGTTCTCTCGCAAGTCCTGGAAAACACGCCGGTGCGAGGTTCTTTTTCTGCTGTTTCTTCATACCGGTAATCTGATACGTCCGAGTCACACTCGAGGGAACTCACACGTAAAGCTTCGGATATAGTATTATGCATATTGCAAACGAGTGGAGCGTTGCAGCTAGATGTATATAGGTTTTTAACGATCAAGGATATCTCCTCAAGGAGAGATCGAGACAGAGAGAGAGAGAGAGAGAGAGAGAGAGAGAGATCATTTTTACGAGGATTACTTCTCGTCACACCCGTGACTTCGGAAAGTGCTAAACTGGTTATCCTTAATCCGCAGTTTTGTGACTTTTCTCTTTCTCTCTCTTCCTCCCGGTTTATTCCTAAGCAGCGTCCAGCCACGTGTGTTCGTTGAGATACGAGACTTACAGTGAATCGACGGTTCTTAACGTGCTCCCTAATTAAAACAACTTCTTCGGTGGATCTACCGAAGGATCCTGAGCTGAGCAAGCGGCGAAAAATTATCGAGGCAGAGGGGCAGTCATTGGACAAGTTGATCAATGACAACCGGCTGAAATCAATTAGCTACCAGCATTCCTGTCGTCTACGCAACATTTTTGTTATGCCTTGAGCTAATTTCTATTTCCGTTCAATTGTTCTGCAAGATGGTGACTTGATTAAAACAAGAACTTCTTCACCGTCTAGCATGCCTTGACATTTCCTAGTCTCAGGATCCATAGACCATCGGAAGTCGAACTTGGAGGCTGGAGGTTCGCCGGGTCCAATCACTGGCGACCCCTGGGTGCCCAAAGCCACGACTTGATCCTGAACATCAAGAATTCTGGTGATAAACCCAAACAAATGATTGGCAGTCCTGCGGTGGTTCATCAGTCTTTATGATGAGGTACGAACGCCCAATATAACAGTTGACTGGAAATCTGGTGATGGCATCTCGCGTAACCTGCTATCGCTGTGAAGGCGAGTCCGCACACTTTATGGAATGGCGAGACCCAAGAAACCGGCCAACTTCCGGGGAAAGTTTTTAATCGTGTTCTAACGAGGGGGACGCAACACACTTGGTTCTGTCATTCGCGTTTCTTCACTGAAGGTGCAGATATGTTGTTTTCCAATCAGGAATGATTGCTCGACATATCGGTTAGTACCGATGACGCGAAGATTGCGTCCACTCGTGGACAGCTCTTTCTTACGCCTGTTCCGGTCGGTTAAGCATGGCCCAGAAGGTTGCAAGAACCCTGAGGGGTATCCAGAAGCAGTCGAGTCACCGCGTATTCCGAGGTGTGCAAGACCCCTCTCACCATGGACTGCATGGGAAGCGATGGTGTAACAAATTACATACGGGACGCGGGGGCTTCGCGCGTTGCTTGATGATCGTCAATAAAGCGTGGTGTGTAATCTATCAATTAGTTGGAGAATCGCTTCGCTACATCTTGACCTCTCCCTCAGTCTTTTATCGAGTCTATGAAACCGGTTCTCTCTCTTTCTTCGTCCGTTTTTTTTCTTCACGTCGAAACTGTTGCTCGTGGCTGTCGTTTATTGGCTACTCCATTGGGCGCCGCTGTCACTCATGGCGCACCGTGGTGCGCGAACGACTGTGAACTCCGTTTCCTGGGCTGTTCGCCGATCTTATGAAACCCCCCCGGGTCGTCCGCTGTTAAATCGCCAGGCAAAGTACCGCCGTGTTGACGTCGTGTAATCGATCGTTTCTGGCAGACGCTCTTCCTTCTGCTGATTCGCGGCCCGCGGCTGGTTTCGCATCGAGCAGTTATGCCGATTGATCAATTCCATCGGACAGCCGGTAAGACAAAACTAATGTATGGAAGTGTATCGGGGCATGAAGACGTACTGGGCCGTCAGGCCGGAAATAGGTAGATAGATCATTGGAGATCTACCTCCCGGGTTCTCCATTTAATCGCCATCACCTGTCATCAATGTGCGGTCGCTTGCTAGATCATTGGGGGTGTGCTTTTCGGGTCTCCAACTCTTGGAGCATCCTCAGCAATGAGGCCGGAAATCAGCAGGTACATTATTGGGGACATATTTCCTGTGTCCCCCAGCCAATGGTGGTCACTTGCCACCAACATGCCGTCAGTTGCTGGATCATTGAGGATGCAATTTCAGTGTTCTTCAACCAATCGACATCATATGTCACCGATGTGTCGCCAATTGCCAGCTCATTGGCCATTCGTCTCCTGGCTTCTCCAATCAATCGTGATCATCCAATCCATTGGATCAATGGCCAATTGCCAGCCCATTGGACATTCATCTCCTGGGTTTTCCATTCAATCGAGACCATCTGTCACCAACGCGCCATCCATCACTGGATCATTGGGGTCTTCTCCGTCAGTTCCAGCTCCTGTAACCTAGCTAGATCGATAGCCGGATCATCATCCACTTTCCGTCTCAACCGATCGCGATCACTTCTCACCAACCTGCAAACGGTTGTTGGACCATTGGAGATTCCACTTGGCGTCTTGTTCCGCAGCAACTCGCAGTAATCCGAGTGGCATTACTGTTGCCATGCCGAATCGATTTTGCAGCGACGCTTTTCGAAGATGGGCCTGACGCCCAACTGGCCACAGAGGTCAAATATGTGTGCAGGCGCGATTGGAAGATTCCCGTCGGCCCGTCGCGAACGTGTGACCACACGTGGTATATTGGGAACAGGGATGATGATGACGATCGCGCACTAAACCCGTTTGGGGTCTCGTCAAACTCATCGTTAAAGTGTCAAAGTTCTTCACCGCGAGGGTTGTGCGATAAAGGGACGTTACCGTTAGTGCGCGCAAGTGTTCTTTGAAGGCCCGTCCGTGTATGCTAATAGATCTTTGACGAGACTTTAAACGAGTGGAAATATACGATACGCAGTGAGAGCCTAGAGGGAACGTAGGTGTACCGGCTTCTAATATTCCGCGTGTATCGTACAAGTGCGGTCGCTTATTTGTTGAATTTATTCAGTGGAAAGAGGAGAGAAGACAGAGAGAGGCATAATCGCATGCGGTACCCAGGGCTCTTCCAGACCTTCTTCTTCTTCTGCTTCTTCCACTTCGATTCGTCCTGCACGTGTGCTAGCTCGGCTCTTACCACTCGTAAATTGTTTCCCAGAGGACTTTCCATCAGCGCTGCATTATAACGTACTTCAGACTCCACAACTTGGATCTTGCACACTATGTGCGCGCGTGTGTGTGTGTGTGTGCGCGCGTGCGTGCGTGTCTAGCGTGTAATCGGCACCACCACAAATCTCCTATGATCCACGTTGGTGGAACTACTGTGACCCTCGTGCGCTTTTGCCATTACCGTAACGTACACCAGGAAACTTAGCGAAGCGGACTCCTTGCACACGATAATTACCCGAGCGCGGAGGCAAGATCGTGCGAACGTTAAATCTCACCAAGGCGACGCTTTCGGGAGACACGTGGCCGAAGGTGTCGGTACCGCCATCCCGTGAGACGCACTCGAGAGATGGTCTACGGGCTCTATCGGTTAACCGCTTACACGGAGAGCCGGTAGCTCACTCAGGATCTCATTGAATCCCGTGACGAAGGCACCGTTAGCTTATCCACGGCTATTTTTCCTCCTTGGCTCAATTCGATTGCTGCTTTAGTCGCATCGTCTCGCGGAAATTGGACGCGGAAGAGGAGCCCAAGGAGCGCGAGCTAAATGAGGCGGGGGATTCAATCCCGTCAGCCTCCAATGATGGCCTCAAAAGGGGGACCATCATTGGAGGCGGCCACTGGGGTGCTCGTGGTTGGTCTTCAGGCTGTTCGAGGACCGGAAACACCAAGCGATGACGGGCCTCCAGGTGTTCTGGAAGATTATTGTGGTACCGACGGGAGGAGATTTTCGTTCGGCCTTTCATAGCAGACATGTGACAGGGCATACCCTGCTTTGTGTCTGGCCCTGACCCAACTTGCTTTGCCCGATTTTCCTGACGGGCCCTGCCGTGGAACGAACCGGGAAGATCGCAAAATCGTTTTCACGGCTTACCCTCTATATGTTTGAAAATTACAATCTTCTGACTGGGATACATTGCGAGCAAGTACATCTTCATCATTAAAAGCATTCATTTCATCAATGATAATGGACAAGGATAACAATGCTTATAATGATTACCGGGATTACGATAACTAATGATTAGAGCATCAAGAATAGCTAAATTATTTTATGAGGCAAAAAAGTAAAGCAGGTCATTCGTGGTTTCAGATCCGGGGCAGTACTTTTTCCCCACTAAAATTTCTACACGGGTTGTTGGACACGCACGGAAATTCATTTCGATGAGATCGCTGAGTGTCCTCAGGGACGGTGAGGTATAACGAAAACGCCAAGATATGAACTTTCAGGCATCCTGGACAGAGAAGCTTAAGGCGGTCCTCTAGTTTCTCGGCTGTTTTTTTACGGCTTTTTCAATAATTTTTTACGGGCAAAGCATCAAAATAATCAATCCCATTGTTTTTGCATAATCTTTATTAACATTTAAATAAGCTTTACAAATTTTTTGAAGTCAAAATATATAATAGAATAAAAGTTATAGTGGCCGACAGGAAGACATCAAGTAAAAGAGGTGCTTGACGGTGACCAAGATTGCGGCTGTTCTGCTTATCTGAAATAAAAAAACCAAACGGCATTTTAATCTTCATATTTAAGACTAGCGATTGAACTAGAGTGAATTCTAAATTACAAAAATTGACTTTTTTATACACTTTTGAAAATTACATTCTATTTTTTACTCATTTTTTGTAGGTATTTGAACTTGAGAAATGAATTTTCAGTGAAAAATTTCGTTATAACTGCTCATAAACTGCTCATGAAATGAAAAGTTTTCGATTAATCAGAAATTCCGTGCGTACTTCTCTGCGAAATGCAATTAGGAACATAACTTTTAAATTTAAAGTAAATCGAGTGAAAAATGTTGAAGTTATTTGTTACGCCAATTGGAAAAAAGCTGTTTCGAGAAGTTTCGAATAATCGGCCATTTTGTACATCGAAAAAAATATATACACATTTTCTAGCAGCTTGATATTTATACTAAATAGATGTGTAATTAATTTTATGAGTAAATCACTTTTTCATACGAAAAAAATTGTTAAAATCGCACATGATTTTATACCCGTTACCGGACCTAATGCCTTAAAGTGGTTGAAAAAAAAATGTTTATACCAAAGCAAAGTGTTATCGTCATCAGACCCGAATGAAATGTGATACGAGATATTGAATGAACAAGCGGTGCGCTCTTGTCAATGTGGGACAATTGTAATGCGCGGGATACACGTAATCGTATAGCCGTATAGACGTGACGGAAGGTGGATGGTCACGATACGAAATGTTCAATGTACAACGGGCGCAGTCTTCCGTGGCGTAATAAACGAATCAGTTTCAATGAAAGCCGCGTGTGGCAATCTTCCTGAATTCGTACGTGTAATATCGGAGGTAAGCTCGGTTCGTCGGATTCGGAACATTTTACCCCCCTCGCCCCTCTCTCTGTCCATTCGGTGAAATGCAATTTCGCGTCTGGAATTGACTGCACGACGTAACAATTTCGAGGAATATTAGTTCGCGTCTAACTGAAAAAAACTGATAAGTGGATGAATTTTTGTTTCAACTTAATTATTTTTTTGCTTTTATTGCTGTTTGTTTTACTGTTATTTACAAATTCTCATTGTTTATATTTATTTAACGAATTTTTCAATACTGTTTTTTCCCTAATTTTTTAATTTACAGATTAACTTGTCTTATGTCTAAATATATATTTCGTTTCCATTTTTTCGTTTGGTAAATTTTCACTAATCACTCGATTAATTATTACTCGATATGTTGCCATTTATCATTTTTCATAGATTCGATTGTGTCTTCTCGGAATCAATTTACATTCGATTGTTACTTATTGAGGATTTACAAAAAAATGTATTGCTCTTTTTTAAATTTCACAGTTTGGAAAAAATACTAACCAAATGGAAAAATAGTGAATAAATAGTAAATCTCTAGAATAAATAATCGAATCTGCGATTCCACAATTCGGCACGGGCCTGGTCGTTGCAGTGGAGTAATTGTTTCTGCTCATAATTTTTTAATTTAAAAATCACATTGTTTTACATTCAAGTGAATATTTCACGTTTCTATTTTTTCAATTGAGCAATTTCCACGAATCATTCAATTAATAATTATTTTATATAAATACAATTATGTCTTTTCAGACTCAAATTTTCTTAATTTTAGATAAAGCAGGAAAACTTATTTTTTTGTCTTTAAATTTCACCGTTTGGAAAATATTAGTGCGACCGGCAAACAATGAATAAATAGTAGGAATGCCTCAAAAATAAACAATCAAATCTGCCATTCCACAATTCGGCACAATGCCGGTCGTCGTAGCTGCATAATTATTTCTTCTCAAATTTTGTTTACTTAAAAATTAATTTGTTTTATATTCAAATTAATGTTTTATGTTTCAATGTTTTCAATTCAACAATTTTCACTGATCACTTAATTAATGATTATTTTACATTCTTCCAATTGTCATTTTTTATCAATTCAACTGACTTTTCAGGATCAATTTAGATTCGATTATTCTTCTTTCCAACAAAAAATGATAAATCTATTTCTCGTCTTGAAATTTCACAGTTTGAAAAGAATACTAACCGGACGGAAAAACAATAGTGAATCTTAAAAATAAATGATCGAATCTACGATTTCACAATTCGGTACGGTTTCGGTTGTGGCAGTTGCATAATTATTTGCGCGCATACAAAAGATGAAAGATACAATGGACTCGTTACGATCGATCGTATTTTGCAATTGAAAAAGTGACAGGAGGTGATACTCGCGACAAGGCATAATGAGTGATCGATGAAAACACGCGCCTCGATCTTTCACATTCCCATACGCATAAGACGGGAGCACACATGAGATATGACGTATACGCGAATAATATTCTGCGTTGCGAGACGATACCGCCGGTAAAGGGGGGGGGGGGGGGGGGGTATCCGTGTGGGCCGAATCTGAGCTTCGAGAACTCGACTTAACGCGTTGATAAATCAGCGGTGTATAGAAAAAAAATCGTCATCCATCTCATGGATATTATGCGCCATTTGAGTCTGTTACTTTACAATGCTTCATTATTTTTCGGCCCGCATTGCACGGCAAAGTAGGTAGAGCCATTTGACGTGTATCTCTGTCACTCCCTGTCTGACTTCTGTCTCCTATGCCGCTCTTTTCCTATTCATATATTTTAGCCTCTTTCTCTCTATGATCACCTCGCACTCTTCCGTTTCTCTTCTCTAATCCCTGTTCCGCCCTTGTACTCCTCTCTACTCTCTTCCTCTTCTCTTCTTTCCTTCTCCTTATTTTCTTATTCTCTTCGCCTGGATCTCTCCTCTCTTTCTCGTTATCTATCACATCCTCTGCATTTCTCTCTTCTCTTTTCGCCTTCTTCGTCAAGTCTTTCCTCTCTTCTCATTTTCTTTTCCTTTTCCTCCCCCTCTCTCATTTTATCCACGTCGTCTAACCCTCCCTCTTTTCTTCTCTGCCACTCACTCTTATATATACGGGGTGTCCCAGAACTGATGGTCTTCTTTAAACTGGGTGGTTGGTGGTGAAATTCCGAGTCGATTGATACAAGCATGTATGGGTCTCAGATCAACCCCTGAATTGTTATTAATTTTTCAAGGCGGGCCAATCAGGTGCGCCCGATGGGCCAGCGTACGCCAGTGAGCGATGCGCGCATGTAGCGGCGCAGTAGGCGCGGTGCTTCTGCCAGCTACCACGGCACACGCGTATCGCTCACCGACGTCCGCTGGCTCATCGGGCGCACTTGATTGGCCCGCCGTTAAAAATTAAGGCCCCCACTTGTAGCGCAAAAAAGGCCTTTTTCATGAATTTTTTAAAAGAAAACTACAAAACTTTTTTAATCGATCAATATACCATCTTAAAGAACACATCTTGAAGAACTTTCAGTAATTTTTTTGTGAAAAATATTACATTGTTTAGTGGCAAATGGCCGCCAATGAAATAATGTTTTTATATACACGGTTTGCGGTGACCAACATTGCGGCGAAGTGGATCATCTGAAAAAAAAATGCGGATGGATTTAGTCAAATATAAGTATAAACTAGTCTTTGATCGAAGGATTTTAAAAAATATTCTTTTTTCACAAAATGGCGGACAGTCAAAGTTAATGGTTCGATTTTAACGAAAAAAAACGGTCGTTTTTTGGCTATAAAACGGCCATTTAAAAAAAAAATCGAACGATTAAAGACTACATTTTTATGTATTAAATAAGCCTGCAAAATTTCAAGAATATCGGTTCATTAGTGTTCGAGTAATCTTGGTCACCGACTTCAGAAATGCCATTTTAAGAAAAACGCGTTTAAAGTTTCTCTTTCAACGCTCTTTCAACGCGGATTCTTCTCTTTCAACGCTCATATCTCAGTCAATTTTGTTCGGATCGACTTGAAATTTTCAGGACATATTCTCAGATACTTATACTTCAAAAAAATGCAATAAAAAAAATCGATTTTTTCGAAATCGCAAGTGGGGGTAACCCCTTAATATTAATTCAGGGGTCAATCTGAGACCCATATATGCTTATATCTATCGAATCAGAATTTCACCCTCATCCCCCTATTTCAGGGATTACGATCAGTTCTGGGACACCCTGTATACTTTCTTTCCTATCTCTGCATCTCTCGTCTCTCTTTCCTCTCTTCTCTCTCTCTCTCTCTCTCTCTCTCTCTCTCTCTCTCTCGCTCTCTTATATAGCGCCGATCGAACGGCCTACGTACGTATAGATCTCTTGAGGCCTAAAAATCTTTCCTCGATGTTGTTGCGTCGTATGATATATGCATCGATTATTCATGAATATCGCGCTCGCGGGCTCACGCGGGCCCGAGAGTTCCTCAGAGTTCCTCGAATGATTCACGTTAAATGAACACGCGAACGGGTTTACGGCGCGAGTTCTCCCGACACTCTCCGCATCAACAAAAGTGCTCGCGTTTGTCCCGGGCACGTGGCTCGCGTCGGCCGAATTAACGAAATGCTAATCCTTTCGCATTTGCGGTGCTTCGTATTTCACAAGCATATATTTTGAAGGAACGCCGTCTTCCTAGACTCCCGTGATATGAACAGAAAAAAATACAAGCAAAAAAAAATCCGCATAGTCAACAAGTTTTTTTTACCTTTGCAGGCCGATTTATGGAGATCTCAACAGCGGCGAATTACTCAAATGATTCTTAAATGTTATTCGCTCCATTACGATCGCGGAACTACTTAATTTATTGAGCATGAATATTATAATGATATATTTCGTATTATTTATGATATATTAAATCAATTTTTTCGAATGCGTTGATCGATCGGTAATCCGTTATCGACGTAAAAGTAATTAATAAATATGCAATGAATTTTTTAATCGATTGGAAAAATTGACGGCGTCTAAATTCTAGAATTACATAATTATAATATAAAATAAAAATAAAATATTAATAAATACTAATAAAATATAAATAAAATATAATATAATTAATCATACAAAGTTATATAATATCCTCGTAAAATAATAAATTAAATTAACTATATTATTCTAACATTATGTGGCAATTATCCGGTGATCGAAAGGTTTGCAATTATCTGAATTGTCCGGAATGTTTTGGCCGGTAGTGTTTATATATACATACATATATACAGGTCCAACAGTCAATCAATTCCCTATAAAAAAATCTGGTGAACGAGAATCACGATCATTCGTCAATTTAGCGTAGAACGCGGCGTACATACATTAGGCGCATAAATACCACGTACCAAGTAAGTACCAGGATTTCGCTAGCGAGTCGCGCATGTGAACCGGTCTTACCTTAACGCTGATGCCTGTCCTGGGATCAATCATCATTATATTTCGTAGCAGCGTTCAACACCTACGCGGCCGAGAAGAAGAGGGCAAGCTAGCGCAACCGTTGTGGCTGGAGCATTCGCCGTTCCATCTATACGACCTTACTGTGTGAGCGAGAGCACGCGGCAAGAGGTCGCAATCGTTTCCTAGCATTATTGCCAACACCGTGCTCAGGTACGGCAAATTCCCCCTTGTACACGGCTTTCAAAATGCGAAGAAACGATATCGTTGCCCATATCATTGAATAGTGAAATTAAAACGTGTTTGCGTTCGTAACATTACGGTAAAAATAACAATAACAATAAAGTAATGGTACGGTGATAATTTGGTAACGGTACAGTATTAGAACGGTAAAATAATCGACGGTAACAGCATAGTCACAGTACAGTAACAGTATAGTAACGGTACAGTAACAGTACAATGACAGTACGTACAGTAATAATGCACCAACAGTACAGTAATGGTACCATAACAGTACAGTTACAGTTTAGTGACGGTACAGTAACGGTACCGCACAGTAACAGTACACAGCATAATATAAGACTGGTACAGTAATGACATAAACAAGTGAAATAAGTGCAGACTAGCTGCAAAAGAACCGTGCGGTAATCATGCAGTAACGGTGCAGTAACTGTAAAAAAAGAGTGCGACACAGAAATGTGATATTAATACAGTGATAATATAACATAGCAATCATACAGTTATAATACAGTCATGAAGTGATAGTAAAATACGTTGCTACTACAGTAACATCATAGTACCAGTACATTAAAACCATAGACCTACAACAATTACAACAGCGCATGAGTAATACCGCCAAGAGTACGCTATTGGTAACAGTAACTAACTAAAATAATCGTGCATCAATAATGCAGTAACAAAATAATGCCAGTCCAGAGAAGCCCCCACAGCAACAGTAACCGCGATCGTACGGCAACAGTAGCAGTAACAGAACCGTACAGTAACGGTAACGGTAACGACGCAGAAAGAGCAACCGTATAGTTACGGTAACAGTAACGACGCAGAAATAGTAACCGCCCAGAAACGTTATCAGTAACGATGTAGAATCAGTAACAGTCACCGTAATGATGTAGCAACAGTACCAGTAACCATAACGATGCAGCAACAGTAACAGTAACCGTAACTATGCAGTAACAGCAACAGTAACAACACAGTAATCGTAAAGCTAACAATGCAGTAACAGTAGTCGTAGGCATACAGTAATGGCAACAGTAACAGCAACTACAGTACAGTAAGCGTGCGGTAACAGAAACTACGCAGCAGCAGTAACAGTAACCGTGCAGTAACGATAACGGTAATGACCCAAAAAAAGTAGCAGCAACCGTACATTAACGGTATCGCTAACGATACAGCAACAGTAACCATACAGTAACAATAATAGCAACCGTATAGTAACGGCAACAGTTACGACGCCGCAATAGTAACGGTAATAGCAACGACGCAGCAACAGCAACCGTACAGTAACAGTAACGACGCATCAATAGTAACCGGAAAGTAACGCAACAGTAACGACGCAGCAATAGTAACAGTAACCGTGCAGTAACGATAACCGTACTGACGCAGGAATAGTAGCAGTAACCATACATTAACGGTATCGGTACAGAACCGTACAGTAACGGTAACAATAACGACGCAAAAAGAGCAACCGTATAGTTACGGTAACAGTAACGACGCAGAAATAGTAACCGCCCAGAAACGTTATCAGTAACGATGTAGAATCAGTAACAGTCACCGTAATAATGTAGCAACAGTACCAGTAACCATAACGATGCAGCAACAGTAACAGTAACCGTAACTATGCAGTAACAGGAACAGTAACCACCCAGTAACCGTAGGCGTACAGTAATGACAACAGTAACAGCATCTACAGTACAGAAACCTTGCGGTAACAGAAACTACGCAGCAGCAGTAACAGTAACCGTGCAGTAACGATAACGGTAATGACACAAAAAAAGTAGCAGTAACCGTACATTAACGGTATCGCTAACGATACAGCAACAGTAACCATACAGTAACTGTAATAGCAATCGTATAGAAACGGCAACAGTAATGACGCCGCAATAGTAACGGTAATAGCAACGACGCAGCAACAGCAACCGTACAGTAACAGTAACGACGCACCAATAGTAACCGGAAAGTAACGCAACAGTAACGACGCAGCAATAGTAACAGTAACCGTGCAGTAACGATAACCGTAATGACGCAGGAATAGTAGCAGTAACCGTACATTAACGGTATCGGTAACGACACAGCAACAGTAACCGTACAGTAACAGTAAAGGTAAGGACGCGGCAACAGTAGCAATACAGTCCAGTTTACGGTTTACATGTATAAACGACGAAACCAAGTACACTCGACAGATGATGAGATCAGTGGGATATTCTGTTACAGAAGTATTCCGGTATATTTGCCGGGAATATTGCACCGTGAAAACGCGCTCGTGAAAACGTCTCAGTATCCTCGCGTTCATTTATATGTACCTACGAATCCCCCTAGTAACTCGGAGAACATAACCTCTCTACGTTCAACGATACTATTGCTGGAAAAACAATGCTAGCTCAGGCACGAGCAATATTGTAACCTAAGACTCCGTGTACATAAAATACTTTAAAACGAAGCACCACGCGGGCTGTCGCGAGAAACGGTCCTTGACTACCGTCCGCCTGTGAGTATCAGATACTTAAGTGCACAGCTCCGTACGTGGATGGTGTGTGCAATACGATGCTTGGTTTTATCATCACTCTCATGAGAGTCCTTGCATGCCGATTGGACTTTCACCACAATAAACGATCATCCGCGATCACGGACAGTGCTCAAGAAATATGATCGCCTATTTCATAGTGTTTCGTCTACATACATTTTGGGAATAAATTATGGATGTATGAAAATTGGCAACCCTTGAAATTTTGGATGAATTTATAAAGACAGTTCATTGGTGGATTAAAAGTTGCTAAAAAAAGGTTGAATACTACAAAGTTAACTGAACATACAGCTGGTGGAAAAACAATTCCTCCCGTGGTAAGAGTAAACTTTTGAGGCAGTCGGAAAATTCTCGACGCACACGTCTGAGGGTGGCGGAGATTAGGCTCCTCGAGGATCGACTGCACGGCTCGAAGCAACCCTCTTGAGTCAATCCCTACGAATGGCACGGCACGCACTTGCCATTTTTCAGAATTCTCCCGATCCCCAAAGTATGAACTCCGCACACGTTTCTCACCTCGAAATCCTCGGAATCACCAGCTCATTCGTGGCATTCGTAAATGCTCGATTATGTGAATACAAAATCGTTTATTCTAGCGGAAAAAAAGTAAGGATGGCGCCCGAATTTTGCGTCTCTGAAGACGAAAAATTCATGATCGATAAAAAATCTCGAATTCTTTAATTCATGAATCCGAAATATTACACGATTGAAATATTCCTGAATTCGTAAGATAATGCGGTTGTCAATGAAAAAAACATGTGCTCACACCTCTACATTTTAATTAGGATCACATTTGCCAAAAACAGTTCACATTTGCTTGAGTTTGTTTTTTTCAGTTGTATGTTTAAAAAACTGACCTCTTTTTTGTTAATAAAATTTATAGAAGCAGAAAATGGCGATACAAATTAACACAAATCAGAAATAAATTTCCCAAAAACAATCCCCCTTTGATTGGATTTGTTTCTGCTTTCGCGTTTTTTTTTATTTTACGAAAAATTGACCACTTTTTCTCAAATAGAAATGATCGAAACTTCTTCAGCTTGGTTCTTCTTTCACTGTTCGTTTTTTCCACTTCGTTACAACCTTGAATAAACAAATATTCATTAATTTTGGTTTATCCCGCTACTTATCTAACATTAATCTCACGACCTATTTTGAATAATCTCGAATGCACGGGTAGATCATTTTCTAAATATGAAATTATAATTTCTTGATACATTCCTTAATATACATATAAATAATTCGAATACACCAAAATAGTTTCGAAATGCATATAAATAAATATAAATACATCCAAATGACTCCGAAATATGTATAGAAAATTCGCGTACGTCAAAATAATACTATTTTCCAAATAATTTCAAAATAATTCAACACAATCACAATAAATTCATTTTCGAAAGTTCAATAACACATGACCATTCAGAAGATGCGTTTTAGATGCTATTACCGTCTTCATTAGATGTTTGTCACGCGATCATTGGGGCACGTCTTTCTCGTCCTTTCTCACACGTTTTTTTCTCTTTAATCCGAAACGTGCCAGTGCCCCAAACACGATATAGACACGAAAGTCGGGAATATTGGGTTGAACAATTAAGTCCGTAACTACAAACGCAAGGCAATTTGCATCCCACTCGTGGAGTGTACAGCCGCTAACCATAATCGCTGGTAGACAGGATTCGGAGCCGCACGCACTCCTTTCTCTCTCTCTCTCTCTCTCTCTCTCTCTCTCTCTCTCTCTCGTGCTCCCACCCGTTTCTCATCATATGCTTTTTTCGTTCTCTACGTTCTCCAACAAATTGAAACTCGATCGAATTACCGTTGCAATAACGCCCTCCATGACGTGGTTGAGAGGGGGGGGGGGGTGTACGATCGAAAATTGAGGTCGTTACTGTACAATACGTGCAGGGGTCGCTGTTCTCTCTCTCTCTCTCTCTCTCTCTCTCTCTCCCTCTCTCTCTTTCTCTTTTCCTCTTTCTGTTGCTTTCGTCGCTTCATTTACCAACAGGAACTTGTGGCTTTTAGTACCTTTCGTACACGCGATATACGCCTCGTTTCCCGGTGTTTATGGAGCTTAACGCTATCGTTCTGGCCCGAAATGAAAACAAGAAAAAAATTACTCCATATCGATGAAAGGACGGTTACTTCTGTCCCTTTATTACAATTTTTACCTCCATCACCTCCCTGCCCCTCTCACTCTCGTAATACCAAAAAAGAAACGTTGAAGCTTGCACTCGAGGAGTGATCTCGCGAAGCAATTTTTTTGCAGCCCTGCCGCAATTTTCGAATCGCGCTAAGCAATTGCTCACGTATTTGATATTTTTACCCGAAGCATGTCGATTTTTCGCGTATCGTAGCACAGATTATCGTAACCGTTATATTCAGGAACAAGTTGAAGGCTTTTTGGAAGGGGAAGGATGTAATGTTTTGAGATTTTTCAATTCCTTTACTTATTTTCAAAAAAACATTTATTTGTGTATTAAATTGATTACTTGTAATTTGTTAATTGATTTGTTTAACTAAAAACATTTAGATTTAGGCTGTCATGATTTTAAAAAAAGTATATTAAACAAAATATATTTATGAATATGAATATAAAAAATGTAAAAAAACATGTGACTTGGGTTCTTATGCTTTTTCAAATACTTTTTATATTTATATTAATTAATAAATTATATTTATCAATATAAATACAAATGAACGCCGAAGTGAGCTTTTTGCCTTTTTATATTTTGTAATATTTGTTCATATTTCTCGTGCACATCGCTCCAAGAATTTTTCATCGAAACCTCCCCCTTTTCGTTTACAAGCCATCCTCCAAAATCATTATTTCTTCCTTGTCAATCTTGTAAAACCGAAGAAAAAGAACTAAAAACAAAATTGAAGGGCCAAAATTGAATCGATATTTTTCAGGATGCCAGAAAACTACGGTTATTCCGAACGAGGTGTGTGAGGCAAAAATGATTAAGGCACGTGCTGCGAATTCTCGCGCCACAGAGAACGGACGATACCCCCGATCGTACTTCCAACCGAGTGAAATATTGAACTCATTATCCAAGCTATTCGGAGCCGGAGACCAACAAGAAATCGCGTTTCCAAGAATATTCTCGGATGGAAAATTTGGCACTGTCAAATAATCACGAGGCAGGAGAATTCGCAGTGGGTGCAAGGAGAACGAGAAATCGAAGGTCCTTTGCGTTCATCTCTCGCGAGCGGACTCGATTATTCATAAATTCTGCACAAAAACGTAAAAGTTGCTTCCTGACAAAAGCATCGTTTGCTTCTCTCGAAGATTTATTTGCGGTGACGAAAAATCGACTCGCAGTATACTTCGAGAGACAGGACCATTTAAGGCGTTACCCCCACTTGTAGCGCAAAAACGGCCTTTTTCATGAATTTTTTTAAAGAAAACTACAAAAAAATTTTAATCCATTAATATACCATCTTAAAGAACACATCTTGAAGTACTTGCAGTAATTTTTTTATTGAAAAATATTACATTGTTTAGTGGCAAATGGCCGTCAATGAAATAATGTTTTTATATACACGGTTTGCGGTGACCAACATTGCGGCGAAGTGGATCATCTGAAAAAAAAATGCGGATAGATTTAGTCGAATATAAGTATAAACTAGTCTTTAATCGAAGGATTTTAAAAAATATTCATTTTTCACAAAATGGCGGACAGTCAAAGTTAATGGTTCGATTTTAACGAAAAAAAACGGCCATTTTTTTTTTTCGAAAAAAAAATCGAACGATTAAAGACTACATTTTTATGTATTAAATAAGCCTGCAAAATTTCAAGAAGATCGGTTCATTAGTGTTCGAGTAATCTTGGTCACCGACTTCAGAAATGCAATTTTGAGAAAAACGCGTTTAAAGTTTCTCTTTCAACGCTCTTTCAACGCGGATTTTTCTCTTTCAATGCTCATATCTCAGTCAATTTTGTTCGGATCGACTTGAAATTTTCAGGACATATTCTCAGATACTTATACTTCAAAAAAATGCAATAAAAAAAAATCGATTTTTTCAAAATCGCAAGTGGGGGTAACCCCTTAATTTGCTACGACGAGCAAAACAACTTCCTCAAAGGATTCCATACATCATAAAGGAATGTTACGACCCAATGTATCGATATCAATAAAAACGTGTAAATAATTTGACATAGGAAAGTCGATCAGTTTGAAGGTTATTCCATCCTAAAAATAACCTCCAAAACAGCGCTCTAGACAACAATAGAGGAAGTTAGGTTGAATTTGCAAAGTGCGGATAGGGAGTGATAGAAAATGGTTCAATTGTAATTGCAAAACGTAAAAACCCGCAAAAGTGTAGGAACTTAGGAACGGAAAAATGAATAACGAGTAATATTTTACAGTAAAATGTATACAATAGTATATTACATAAAAGTGTTGCATAAGAAATATAAATTATATTATTCAATGCAGCTGATAATAATGGCAATGGTATAAATAGTACAAATAATATCACCAATGATAAAAATAATAACAGTGGGAAGATAGAGACGGGTAGAAAGTTAATTTATTGGTTCACTGTACCCAAATGAATCTTCGAAAAAATACTCCCCACATACACCCATATGAATATCATATTAATCCATATTTTAATATACACAACTCCCAGCAAATATGGAGTCGAAAAAAAATTGCACGCTTCCATAAAAGAACACGATGTCCGATTATATGACTATTTTTTCCCCTACCATTTATTCTTCGTGACTTTAAAATTAGCCGTCATTGTTACTTTTCTGATTTTCCTCGCAATTCGCCACGAAGGCGAATGCAGCGAGCCGGAGAAAACCATTCGAACCTCCACCCAGCTGAGTCTCGACAAAAGATTATCGTGAGCGCTGCCAAATGATAACTGGACGTGACAAACCTTTATTTTTTGTGTCGCTGGGGCTTCTAAAATGATCGCATTGAAAAGCTTTGAAAAGTAGCATAAGGAAGATCCATTGATCAGACGAGATCGTGTTTCACGTATCGAAAGGTTCAATTGCAACGAAAGAATCATTTATTCGCCCCCCCCCCCCCCTTTTGTTGTCCGTTTAACAAATGATCTTTTTCGCAGGCGTAGGTAGAGCCTCCCTCGTCCCGATCCGGTGGTTAACGATGTTTATTTTCATTCGTATTTGATGATGCATTGGGTGAACCGAGAAGCGTTACGAATCACTTAGGACCCTTCCCTCTTCGTTTTTCTCGGTGCATCGCTCCTTATGGCGGCTCCGTAAACCCACGAGGTGTAACGGTACTAATGGCGCGAATACGAAAAAAAAATGAGCCCTGGGGGAGGACGACGGGAGACATGTTTCTGGTAAAGCGATCGAGCGAGGTATATAAGGGCCAAAAGTGACGAGGCTCGGTGCTACAGGGCGTATATTAACCGTTGACTCCGATCATCATTAGTCAGTGTCGAAAGATCCTGTCACTGAATGTTTTACCCTCCCCCGACAGTTCGACGGGGAGGGAGAAGGGTCGCGGAGCCTCCAAAAATCACTGAGCTATTTGACGACGAATTTTGTGTGTCGCAGGCCACATTGTTCGAGGCTGAAATGGAAAGGGCCCCGCGGGATATCTCCCTTTTGGGATTTGCGGTGAATCGGGATTTTTTTTCTCTCCTTTTTCCACAGGAGAAAGGAAAGAGGGCTGAAAAAGCTGGTTGGAAAGTCTCGTGGCATCAATCAAACCTCGAACAAGCCCTCTATGAAGTTCTCGTACAGCTACAGCTACGACGAACTTGGAACAGGTTCAAGCGACGAGCGAACGTGCAATTCATTGGTCGGGGTCAAGTTCTGAAGAGTGTTGTGGTGCGGTCGGTCACAGTGGTCTCGAACACTCGACCAATTTGTACGGTTTTTGTAGTGTTATATTGCATCCAGTGCGGTATCGCTGTCCCGTTACGGTACTGTTATTTTATTGTAATTTTTTCTGTTGTTTTTATTGTTATTTTTTGTCATTTGACTGTTTTGTCCCCTTATTTTTACTTTTTTCCTGTTATTTTACTGTCACTGTGCTGTTACCGTACTGTTACTATGCACTTACTGTACACGTACTGTACACTTACTGTGAACTTACTGTACTGCTGCTATCCTGTTCTTTGATCTGTTGCTGTACTGTACCTGTAATAACGATAACGGTAATAATGGGTTGCTGTACCATTACTGTATTATTACTGTACATAGTTTCGGTATTATAACTGTACTGCAACTGTATGATTACTGTACTGTATTATTACTGTGTACAGTTTCTGTATTATTACTGTGTTGTAACTATGATTACTGTACTGTATTGTTAGTATACTGTTAATGCACTGTTACTGTACTGTTTCTACACTGTTCAACTACTGTATTGTTACTGTACTATCAATGCACTGTTCCTGTGCTTTCACTTCACCATTACTGTATTACTGCTGTACGTCAATGCATTCCTACTTCCCGCATGAACCAAACCCAAAGGGGCTCGCACGAATCCCTAAAGTAGTCCGAATGCTTGGGTCGCAATTTCTTGCAAACGATCGCGCAAACGATCCGTCTGACCTTCGTTGGCCGGATTGTGATGTCAATAGGCCTTGGCAGACCCTGAAGGTCCTACTGATTGATCCTTCTCTGGTCCGGATGTTCCTTTCGCCAGTACTTTCTCTTTTGACGTAACACGAGCTCGTGCGAGGCTGTCGAAGGGATGGTTGGAGAGGGCGGGGTAGTTTTGAGGAACGGAGGACATGGACGCTCGTCGATATCTTCTTCAAACCGCCGCGTGCAAGCTTCAATTAATCTTTCTGACATCTGAAACGATTGAATCGCCGAAACTCCTCCCGTTCTCTCTTACTTCGCAGTCTTTTTCTTTCTCATCCCCATATCATTCATCCCTTGTTCCCGGCTGCATGCACTCTCGCCGTAGTCGTTAGCCGTATACATATCCGCGATGTGATCCGGTGATTGATCGAAGTCAATGAATCGAATTTATTAGAACGTAGTGAAGACGTTTCCGTTCAATTTCATTTTTCACCGTACGGACGAATCATCCATTTCCACAGACACAACTTACCAACGGCACTCTAAACTTTCTTATATCAGCTTGGAGCCTTTTTCATGAGGTCAGCTTTTCGCTGTTTCTCCCTTTCTTTACCTCTATCTCGTTGAGCGTTCGTTTTCTTGATTTTGCCCTGCCGCTCTTGTGTGGTTGCTTTACTGTTACTGTACTATTAATGTACTGTTACTGTACTATTAGCGTACTGTTACTGTATTATTATTATACTGTTACTGTACTATTAGTGTACTGTTACTGTACTATTAGTGTACTGTTACTGTACTATTATTGTACTGTTACTGTACCGTTACTGTATTGTTACTGTACTATTATTGTACTGTTGCTGTACTGTTACTGTACCGTTACTGTACCGTTACTGTACTGCTACTGTACCGTTACTGTGCCGTTACTGTACCGTTACTGTACTGTTACTGTACTGTTACTGTACTGTTACTGTACTGTTACTGTACTGTTACTGTACTGTTACTGTACGGTTACTGTACTGTCACTGTACTGCTTATCTACTGACATTATACCGTTACCGCATATTTGATTGTAATAGACTGAAGCTGCGTAAATATTAATCAATTGACTATTGCAATAGCATTAATAATAATAATTTATAACAGCAATCGCAATGTACTCAACTGAAATTAACAAGTGTTGAATCGTAAAAATTCGTGAACTTCCCGCGGTGTCTTCGTTCTCCCTTGGCAGAAAAGAAATTTCCATTCCATCGGCGAATGACCAAAGGAAAGTGTGTCAAGAAAGTCCGTCCTCTATTGTTCGGCACGCCGAGAACCCATGATACGTAGAAGGACAGGAGAGCCATCGCAAATAGGGGTGCGCGAGGCGAATGAACCGAAATGAATAACAAGCCCACACGATTTACATATCTTCGCTTGTAGATACTATCCGTTACATGATGAACAACGTCATATCGATGCCGTTGCCGACGGCGCTTTATATGCTTATTACTTTTTTTCCTTCTTCTTCCTCCTCTCTGCTGTGATCTCTATTCGTTATCTCACTTCAATTCGCGTCCCTCCTGGACTAGACTGGCCAGATAATAGCGGAGTCGCCTGGTGGCTGGCGACAGGCTATTGCGGCTCGGGGATACGCCAAACAAAAAGTGTATACACATGTGTGTCTGCGTGTGTGTACAGCAATAGGATTGGGGAACGGTAGTTCGTGCGAGCAAATGGAACAGGGATGGTCTTACCATGCGGGCGCAACGATGCCGAGGGTGATTGATGACGGCTCGCCGTCGCAGTTGTAGCACTACCGTATCGTCGCAGGGCTCGACTTGAACGAAGAGGCAGACACACCACAATCACTGGAAGGACGTGGATATATCTAGTAGCTTGGGCTAGTCAAGCCCTCCGTGACATCCAGTATGCAAACCCGTGTCATCGAAGCCACCCACTAATTTGTTTATACAGAGTGCGGTTGTCAGATGTACGTTTTCTTTTCTCACCGCTGACGCCCCACCTCCACACCCCTCCGCCCTCTTCCCTTTGGTCCCGTTTGGATCACCGCAGTTCTAGTGCTCGTATCTACCGCGGCACTCCGAAGCTCGAACATTCTGACATCCGGCTTCTCTTCTGAAGAATGATGGCATCGAGTTGGAGTAAATATAGTGACTTTGGGGAAAACACACTGACGAAACAGCCACCGATCTCTCCGCGGCTCCCATCGCAGTTCGTTCTAGCGCATTCATCGTTGTGGTAGCTAGTTCTAGCCGGTAATATATCGTTTTCCGGAAATAGCACTAGCTGATCGAGGACGCACGATCATCCAACTTCTTCAACACCTAGTCCGCGCTCGGGTTTATTTTTCTCGGTGCGCGCTCGTGTGGGGTGATTTGTTAGCGTGCGAGGTAACATTGTGTGGTTGGTACTTGATTGATAGTGTGCTGGAGCTAGGATGACACCTGGTTAGCGCGCGCCTGGATGATACCTCGTTGATGAAGAATTTGATCCTCGATAGTTTTCAGTTAGGGATTTGTCGACGTCTAGATGAAACCAATTTGGCAACCGGTCACCGTCTCTTGAGAATCTGGTCAGCGCTGGGTTAGTAACCAGTTACGACGAGGACAAGGTTGGGTTAGCGTCCAGTTGAGTTCTTGTTGAATTGACGTGCAATTAGGAACGACCAAGCTTCTGTTGGCGTCCATTGAGGATCCGGTCGGACCTGCACGGCTTCGAGATAGACCCAGGCTAGCAACTGCCGAAGACTCAGTTGGAGCCTGATTCGGTGACAGTCTATAGGACAACACCAGGCAGTGGATGTACTGAGTGAATTATCAGAGGCTGACAGGGCTTGGGCAGCATTAGGTTACGCTTCAATTCGAGCTTCATCCTGCCTGCTGACTGAGTGTACATCAGGCGATTGCTAGGATCTGATGAGTGTCAGGTTAGGATTCAGTTGGGGCTCCAATTAGGTGAGGGCACAGTGAGTGGCTCCTCAGGATCGAATGAGTGCCTCATTTACATCCAACCACACAACAGCTCTCAGTTAGTGTCTTTTTTAGCTTCAGCTTCCTCAGCACGCTCAGCGCCCTCTGATGTCTACGCAGGGATAAGGCATGCGTCTGGACGCAGTCAGCACATAAAATGATTCGAACGAATCAGATACCTGGTTAATCTTGATCGAGCCGCACGACGATGAGCCAGGTCCGGCGGAGAATGGATATTCAGGCGCAAGTAGAGTCGTGTCCACCTGAGATAGAATCAAACGTAATTTGCAAGTGAATGCATCACCCGTGGCACATTGTCACTTCTTTAATTCACAGTCACGTACGGGAATAAGAGTCCATGGGCGGGGGAGCCAAGTGTACCCCATCAATGGAAACAGTTACATAAGTCCTTCGAAGATGAAAAGGGAAAAAAAAACTTTGTGGCAGCTTCGTATTAGCATTAAACCAGGCTGCTCGGGCATTGTTAGCTCCACGGCTCCTGTCGAATCAAGTACATCGGTTGGTGAGCCTTTTTGCATTTCTATCAGCTTTCGCCGTCTCTCTTTTCTACCCTTCTTCCTTCATCCAAGTTCTCACTCAACAGGAGTAGCAAAGGGTTCTGTATCTCACCCCCTTGGCAATTTGACGCCATGAAAAAACACGCAGGTTCGAAGGGATTTTCGAGTGAATGGAAGGGTGGGGACGAGCCGTGAGGCCCTGTCTCCTCTCCGGCACGAAGCTATCCCGGAGTCCCTTTGACACCCGTAATCCCTTAAGGTTGCGGGACGACGAGTCGGCAAGGAATGATAACATCGCGCCGAGAACCGCGTGAATGAAAGAGGGAAACGCGCTCTCGCGTGAGAGGACCTTCGAGACTTGTACGAGGAGAAACGTTGAAAGCGCAGGAGGATTTTCTCGTCCTCGTGTGTCGTCAGCCGGGTTGTAAGCAATTAGAATTAACTCAGCCCTTTCGCACTGTGTCAGAACTCCTTTCGAAAAGTCCTCTTTACAATCACAACCGCCCCCCCCCCCCGGACAAATACTGAAATATTCCTCTCGAAGAACTAAGGGATGGGGTGGCACGTGCAAATGAGCTTTTCGATCAATTAATCAAACGAGCTTGCAATTAGTATCGCGTTCTATTTGTCGAACGCGACAAATTAGCACTGGGCAGTTTATCGTATACGGAAGAGCGCGACCATCTGCCTCGTTAAGCTGCCTGGGCCTGGGCCAGCACTCGGATGGGAGACCGCTTTGCCGAGAACTCGCTTGCCGAAGATCCAGAGGGCCATTTTACCGAGTCTCTGATGGTGAACGTAATTCAAACTCATTGATCATGTTGTCCTCTATATCGGCACGGGTTTTCCACAGTTACCCTGTGCCCTCCTGTGCAAATTCGGAATATTGAAAATATATCCTTATCGTGAGTTTTTTTTCTGCTTCTGTTTTTGATCGCGTGGATTTTTGTTCTTGTCAAATCCAACACGAGGCGAATCTCTCGTTCGGATGTGGCATGTGATAAAGCTGTCGTTGAAGTCTTCTTATTTCGGGCGCCGGGAAAAGCTTGGGAGGCTCCCAGTGTTGTGGTTGTGGATTACCGACCGCGGGAGAACAGAAATTCCGTCTGACATGCGGTGGCACTTTTTGAAAAATCACTGGCCATAATTTTCATGTCGCGGGATCACACATTTGGAATTTCTCGAAAGCTCCCGGGCAACGAGTGACTTTCCGCCTCTCTTAAATTTGTCGCACGTGTTCCAAAATAGTTTTCCGGTAATACGAGCTCTATTTTCAAGTCTTAATTCCCTTTACCACGTGCTCCCACGTGCCCCGTGACTCCCTCGAGATCGTTTTTTATTCCCCAACGAAAAAATATGTGCTGGCGTGGAAGTTGTATCGGAAAATGTGTTTTCGAAAATTGGCGATGCGCCGGTGAACAATTACTTGAATGTCTCCGTTGTCTTTTTAATGAGCATTTTTTAGGGATATTTGACTTATCTAGTTTTAAAGTGGTTTTGTCTTTTTTCAGGGATATCAAAATATTTTCGATTCTTTACAAATCTTCACTTGTTAGACCTATTTAAAATATGTTTTTTTTTCTTGAAGGATTTTCAAATTTTTTATGTACGACGAATAATTGAATTTTCTTATTTGCAGGGATATTTAAATATTCTTGTAGTCTAGGGAACTGCAAATTTTGTGTTTTTCCTCGGTATTTGAATTTTCTCGTGTTTACTCGCGATTAAAATGTCCTTGTACGGAAAGAATAGCAACAAAGGAAGCGAAAGAAAGAGGACGATGCCGCACGTACGACAAAGCCACCAGCTCGTCTTTTTCTTTCTCTTCATCCCCCTCTCAAATTTCTCATTCGTTCACGTACCGCGAATATACACGTCCGAGTATAACTTTTCCCCTTGGCAATTTTTCCTTCCTCCCCCGTGGTGGTACTCACGATAGGCATTTCGCAGTCCGGATGTAATTTCCTGGTTATTATGCGCCCTTGCTCGCGCCTTCCTTCGACGGCAATACGCGCACGTGAATATCCCGAAAATACTCGATCCTCTTCTCCTACTCCTCGCACCCTCTCTCACCTTTTTCGCACTTTTACACACGCTCGTAAAATCTCGAGAATATTTTTTTTCTTTTTTTTTTATACGAGAGGAATATCCGAGAGGATCTTACTTCGAAATGTATCCGAGAACGATATCGCACTTTGCATTGTTTCCAGTACGATTCTTTCCGATGCAAAGCCCCGAATTTATATTCTCGAGATATGCGGAATTAGAGTGATTTTTTTTCCCGTTACATCCTTCTTGCGTTCTTTGCTTGCCTAATTATTCAACAGCTTCCTCTCTCCCGTCGTTTCATTTTGGATTCAAGCCTGATGTGCCCTGGATATTTATGGGGGTCTGTCAGGAGGGAGAACTCGTTGAAAAGTATCGGTCGAACGACGACGCCCCGATCCGTTCTCACGGCTCTTTTTTTTCTCATCCTCGCATATACAAAAGTCTGTTGCAAACGAAATACGGCTGAATTTTCGTCTATATTTAAATTGCGGGAAATACGAGTATTAATCATCCCTCTCTCGCTGTCTCCGGCTTCCTCCAGAATATTTGTCGATGTTTATGCTCACCTATCTGAGATTGGGCACGTTTGACATTAGCTCGAGCACATCTATCCGACAAGGGTTACAAAGAATTTTTGCTAACATGGGGGAAAAAAGGATAGAGTTGAAAAATATCAATTGGAGACATTGAGAAAAGCAGATTTCTGAAATTCAATCGAAATGTGAGATTCAAGGTATTCTTGGTTTAAACATTATCGATGCGAGGTTTTTTAAGGCCTTAAGGGGCCAGTCCACTTTGAAAATTTCAAAAAATCGAAAGCAAGCAAAACTTGAAGAAATCGACGATGATGAGCAATCAGAAGGCATTTTGTGCGGTACAGGAATTGCCGATTGAGTTTAGGTAAGAGTTTTTCATAGTTTTCAAAACTAATAGATCGATTCTATGGTAATTTGAACCACATATTGTAAACATGATTCGCAACAAGATGACCCGTCGATGGTTTTAACATTTTGATTTTTACTCGTTTTTTTTGCGGAAAACTGCGAAAAAACGCGTTTTTTTACTTTTTTCGTTTTTCATCTGCCATTTTTTTTTGATAAAACTTCATATCCGAGGGTCATTTTGTAGCTGGTGTCATACTGAATCTAATGGACTTTGATTTTGCAAATTAAATAAAATGAATAAAAATGAATAATTTTTTTTTAAATGTATTTCAAGACTTTATTTATTAAGCCCAACAATTTTTATATTCATATCTTTTATAAAATCCTCAAAAAAATCGCAAAAATAGCCTTTTTCGTGGCTCCGAAATGGACTGGCCCCTTAAGCCAGTCTAGAGGACAAAGAGGGCATATTTTGTGATTTTTTTTTCAGCGGAACCAGATAATAAATCGAAATTACACAATAGGGGTTTTATTGCACACGTAATTGACTATACAAAGTTATTTTTTCACAGTGATATATGTCAAAATGGCGACTGTGCAGCATTTTTCCGATGACGCCTTTATTTCTGGAAGATGGACGGCCGGATCAACAGCTCCTATAATTTTTGAGTTATGATGAGATACTAACGTTTTTTCGATTACATATAAGAATAGGTATAGAAGTACGTAGGATTTTTTTGATATTTTTTTTGTCAAAATGGAGCATTTCTAAAATAAAAAGTATAAATTGCCATGAGAAAATCATCAGACTCTAAGTCAGAAAATCATCATACTCTAAATCGAGTATTTAGAGATTTTTCACACCCGAAATCTTTTAAAATATAATTTTATAGGTACTAAGGTACCAACCTTTTCAACAAACAACAAAAAATCAATTTTTGGAAAATCCTGGAGTGGCCTAAGTTTTTTACCTTTATTAAAATGTCGAATACATTTAAAACTTGAGAAAATACATTTATTTAAACGTTTAGCCATTCAAATTTCTTAATTACATTTTCATACATTTATGTCCTCGAAGGTCTTAAATTTCATGTATTTTTATTGAATTTCGTGAAACGACTTTTTAAAATTTCTCCATCAATTTTTTTCATAAACATATTTTGTCTGCGGCTTTTTTAAATTCGTTCGGCATTTTTCATACTTCCACAAGTTTATTCGACTTTTCAATAAAGGTGAAGCTTAAGAAAATAGATTCAAGTAATTTGTGAGACTAAATGTAAATAATTTAAGAAATTGAGTTGGGCTTAAAAAATTAAAGAATTTTTTTTACGATATATGAAAATACGATCGGAATTTCTGAAATATATTTACCGAAAAAACATTTAAAAGTCAGATTGAAGTTTTGTATAGGGAACGTAGGCAAATGAACAATAAATTGAGATAATTAATTAGACAGAATCAAGAAATTTAAGAAAACAAATTTGCGAAATTTAGAGGAAACATTTTTAAAAGTTCAATAATGAAATTTAAGAAAATAAATTCAACAAATTTCACGAATCAAATTTGAGAATTCCGGGTTAGTGTAGCTTAAGACGGCTGTGGACGCAACGGATGTTACGTTAGATTAGCAAAGTTCGGATACGGAGTGATATGAAAGGGTTCAATTCGGAAGGGTGTTACGCAAAAGCCCAATAGGGTATTCGTTGGAACTCAGAAAAACTGATTTAAAAAAATTGACAAATCCAATAAAAATAAACATAAGAAATGTAATTTTTTAAATTTAAGTAATGTAATGAAATAAATTTAAAAAGTTTTTAAAAAATTACAGAAATTAAATCTCAAAAAATTTGGAAATTTAATTGAAGAAATGTAAGAAATTAAATATAATACTTAATTTATTTATAGTATTCAATAATTAATTAATAATACTTAATTATTAATAGTTATTAATAATAATAATACTTAATTATTAATAGTTATTAATAATAATAATACTATTATTATTATTAATTATAATTTAAATGATTAAATTATAATTATTATTATAATTAATAATTTTTAATATAATACATTCAATATCACTAAATGAAAGGTCCCACGGAAAAGGAAACAAAAACACTGACCTTACTACTGTTTTGTATGATTACAGATTTTTCAAATCCAATCATATTATTTCTATAGCATGCGGCGATACCTTTCGTTTAATTCCCTCGTGAGAGGATTCTCAATTAAAGCGGTGTGAAGGCTGACGGGGTGAATTACGGGCTCGGGGCTTGCAGAAGACAGGGATGCCTTCCGGGGGAAGATGAAGAAAATCCGTGCACCTATTTCCAATACTTTCTCGAGGGGTTCAATAAATCTTGGACTATGGATTCCCACGGGAGGGTTGAAGTCTCGCCTAAACCGGGTTGTTACGAACGGTGCCATTAGGTCGCGAGAGAGAAAGAGAGAGAGAGAGAGAGAGAGAGAGAGAGAGAGAGAGAGAGAGAGAGAGAAATGACGAAAAGTTCACTTATTATTTCTCCTCGCGTTCATTCCATGCCACAAATGAAAATACAGCTGGCTTTATCAGCTCAGGTTTTCTGCACTTTCCCTGTGCCCTCGTGTGCGAACAGATCGCAGCAGCCTTGGGAAAATGTTTTTCTCAAGACGTTATGTCTAGTTGTAAAAGTAGAAAAATCACTTCATGAAATACACATATTGACAGGATATCATCTTATAAAGTATGTTTTCAAAGTCGATCAGCAAAATACCTCAAAAGCTACTGCATTGATCTTTCTAAACTTTTTACGGTTTTTTCTTGGTGAAGAAATATAATATTCGATCGAGGATTTTTTCCGATGTATATTTTCGATTCAATTAACGAAAAATACCTATTTTTTGAGCAAAGTCAAGACTTACCTTAAGGGGTCTTCTCACTTCAGAAGCTAAAAATAGCTATTTTCATGAATTTTTTTCATCGGTTTATATTATAGATATTGATATAAAAGTTGTTACACTTTTGAAATACATTTTTTTAATTTTTTATGTATTTATGTCACCCAAACAAACTTTAGGCGCGTTGTTCTCGAAACAACGTTTTTCGACAGCTTGTTGATAAAATCTTCGAAACTACTAAGCCGATCCTTATGAAATGTTAACCACATATTCTTTACAACTATGACTATAGCGCATAGCAAGGATTAAATTTTTTCGTTGATATTTACTATTTTTTTTTCGCCAAAAACGGTGAAAAACACGTTTTTTTGTTTTTTCGAAAAATGCCCGCCATTTTGTTATTTTTGCATATGTCAAAGATCCTATGATATGCGCTATAGCCATTAACATACTGAATCTAAAACCGTTTGATTTTTTTGTTTCGGATGATCCATTTCCGACATTCAATCAACAGCGCTGACCTTCAATTTTTTTAGGTCATTTTTGGAACCACGATTTTCGTCTATAAATAGTGACTTAAATAAATATATATATTTTTTAATGTATTTCAAAAGTGTATTTATTTAATGTAACAACTTTTATATCAATATCTATAATATAAACCTATAAATAAAATTCATGAAAATAGCCTTTCTTAGCGTCTGAAGTGAAAAGACCCCTCAAACACGCGCAATTTCAAGGTCGATACGTCGGAAATTCTTTCGATTATTCATGGGACAAATTAATATACTAACGAAATCTTTTTGACTTTTTGACATCGGCTGTAAATCGATTATAGTTAAATGTTTTGCATAAAAAAATATGAAGTGTTCTTCAGATGATAATTTTTCAAATACTTACCTAATTTTTGTAGAAATGTATCATCACGATTTTCTAAAAAAATCCCAATAATGAGCTGTTTTCTGTGGGGGTAACGTGGGGTAAAACGAGGTTCCTGTGGGGTAAAAGGAGTTTTCACAAAGCTGGGACAGGCGTATGACAAGTGTGGGGTAAGAAGCCGTGAGTGCCTTGCACACAGCTGTGCGAAGAAAAAGGAGTCTCAAGTTGGGTGTCTCTTGGCTGACGCAGCGAAGACAAAAGAACCGGGGTTCACTAAAGTAACTGCCAAATCCGCCATCTTCGTGCACGCAGGACAGGAGGGCGAGCAGGAAACTTGGAGAGGCCAACGAAGAGTACCTAACCCTAAAAAGGGACATTTAGTGCTGATGCTTGGTGAAAAGCCACCTGCGCGCTCAGAGAGTTATCACTCCGGACTGCCAAAGGTCTTACGAATCCAACGATAGTAACAACGTGGATTACCGAAATTAAAGCGTTTTGTCTCTGGCTCTATCTGTCTCGGCCGGCTGCTGAACCACAAGTCCCCCCTAATCCGTGTGTATCAGCTTCCTCAGGAGAGAGCGATTCAAGTGGTCTATTTCCACGGACATACCAGATGGGCGCCTCCATGAGAACACTGGAGGATACGTGTGGATCACAACCCTCCTGCCCCGAGGGAAGAATATTCTTCTGTCGATTTCATCCTCAAGAAGGCTCATCAAACCCGGAATCGTTTTTCGTCCCGTTACGAACGTCGGAACTACTTTTGACTATTTCATCAGCACGAATGATGCTGAGTCATTGATCCGCTGCACTGGCCAGCACGAATCAGATCCCTATTGCTCATATTAGGCCATTTTTTTGGTTTATCATGACCACTATGGGAGTATGGAGAAGACTAAGGAAAAAAACAGGCTGTGTCGACGTCCAAACCACTCGCATGTTAGGTACCATTCCCCAAATGAGCTTCACCCGAAGTAATATATACACGCGCGATGAAGAAGCTGCGCGTTCAACTACCGGAAGATATTTATGGACGAATGAATAATCTAGCAGTTGCTCTTTTTGGCTTTCCTCTCCAATCTAGCGCGAGTCTTGTGACATGTGCGCCCGATTGATGGCACCCGTTTTACCAAGGAGTTGGATCGTGCTGCCTGGTTGCCGTGGAATCCGTTGATTTGGTGCTTTGCTGATTCGGTCGATGAGGTTTGATCTCGTCCGATGGCGTGACGCAGTCGGCCAAGGCCGTCGTGTGATGCATGAAGTGCAGCAACTATACGGAGTGCGGGTCATTGATGGCGTTTCTGTATTTATTGGAAGGTTTGAACGATGAGGTGGTCGAGGCAGGATTGAATGGGGTTTTGTTCCTGCCAGGTTTATAGGAGAAAGAGGATATCGAGCTACTCTTTGACGTGTTCAACAGAAAGTGTTGGCTGATGATCTTGACGAACTGAGTTGAAGATCCAGTCCAGTTTTGAAAGAGGATGAGGATTTGATGTTCTTGATAAGCTGGCCTGATGATCCAGTCCGGTTTTGGAAGACGATGATGGTATAATGTTCTTGATGAACTGGGTTAATGATCCAGCAGAGTCTTGGAAGACGATGATAGTATGATGGTCTTGATAAACTGTGTTGAAAATACAGTATAGTTTTGGAAAAAGATGACGATATGATGTTCTTGATGAACTGGGTTGATGATCCAGTAGAGTTTTGGAAGACGATAATGTTATGACGGTCTTGATGAACTGGGTTGATGATCCAATCCAGTTTTGGAAGAGGATGACGATCTGACGTTCATAATGAACTGGGTTGATAGTTCCGTAGAGTTTTTGAAGACGATCGTAGCATGGTAGTCGAGACGAACTGCGTTGAAAATGCAGTCTAATTTTGGAAACAGACGATGGTATGATGGTCTTGATGAACTGGGTTGATGATCTAGACCAGTTTTGGAAGAGGATGCCGATTTTATGTTCTTGATAAACTGGGTTTATGATCCAGTAGAGTTTTGGAAGACAATAATGGTATGCTGGTCTTGATGAACCGGATGATGATGCAGTACAGTTTTAGAAGACGATGATAGTATGATGGTCTTGATGATCCAGTAGACTTTTGGAAGTCCATGGTAGTAGGTTGGTCTTCAATTACTGGGTTGACGATCCGGTCTAGCTTTGGAAGAGCATAACAAACTGATGTTCTTGATGAACTGGGTTGATGATCCGCTCTAGTTTTTAAAGACGATGTTAGTGTAATAGTCTTGAAGGACAGGGTTAATGATCCGTTCCAGTTTTGGAAAAGGAAATCAATCTGATGTTCTTGATGAATTAGGTCGCTGATCCAGTAGAGCTTTGGAAGACGATGATGGTACGATAGTCTTGATGAACTGGGTTGATGATCCAGTAGAATTTTGGAAGACGACGATAGTACGATAGTCTTGATGAACTGGGTTGATGATCCAGTTTAGAAAGAGGATGACAATGTGATATTCTTGATTAACTGGGTTGATGATCCAGTAGAGTTTTGGAAGACGATGATGGTACGATAGTCTTGATGAACTGGGTTGATGATCCAGTAGAGTTTTGGAAGACGACGATCGTACGATAGTCTTGATGAACTGGGTTGATGATGCAGTTTGGGAAGAGGATGGCAATCTGATATTCTTGATTAACTGGGATGATGATCCAGTTAATCAAGAATGAGTTTTTGGAAGACGATTATCTCCAATCCTCATCAACATTCACAGCTGGACCACCAATGGCACAATTCTATTTTGGCCCTCCAACCGAACTTGGATCCAATCCCGTATGTTTTGATCTCATCATCAGTAAAAGTCACTGGACTTTGGTCTCATCGAATATCGAACGAAACGCCATACGTAGTCAATTGGTCAGCGATTGGCAAAGGCGTGTTCGAAGATGATCATCTTCCAAAGCTGGCCTGAACCATCAACCCTGACGAATGGGCAATTCCAGTGGGTTCGAGCCGTTCAACGTATCCGGTTGCGCCAGTGTCGTTGGCACAAGTTGACCAAAGTATCGGAAGCTCGGACCCAACCGTGATAAAAGCATCCCCTGGCCAGGCGCTGCGCCCCATTCGCATTAATATTCGCACATGATTTCCTCGCGAACCACGCGTTTCCAAGCTCCACACTTCGCTGCCAATTCACCCCGCAATGGCGCTGACGTCTCCGCAGGCTGGGGTTAATCGTCGAAGGCGCGCGTTACAGAAACAGATACAGGCAATAACCTCGGGATATCCTCGGATGAAGGGCGATATTTCAAGCGCGAGCGAGGGCAATGGCAAACCTACTCGAGGGCTCGGTACCGCCAGCCACCCATAGATGTCCTCTCGCCGGTGTAAAAATGCAAAAAGGGGCTTTAACCCGACTTTAGCTATCGCAAGCTGCTATTAAAAAAGTTCCGGCCCGTTAGTGTGTACGCCCTCGTAAAATGCACGCACCTAATCCCTCGGTAATTTAGAGGGTGGCTGCGGATAAAAAATTTTCGGCTCACCACCGGCCTGGCAAAAAAAAACGAATGCTCCGAAAGAGTTCGTCCGCCAGCACCAATCCCACGTGCCATTGCGTTTGAGCGTTCCCAGTGGCCGGAGGAGGGTAAAGGGGCTGGGCGGAAGAGAGGGTGCCCGTCAAAAGTAACGCCAGCGCTAATTCACCATCATTACGCAAAAGGGTTATTCCTCTTTCTTCCCTTTTCTCTCCAGCCTCTCGACCTTTTTTCAACCACCCTCCTCTTACTCGGCTCAGTCATTTTGAAACGCTCTGGATCCCTCGTTATCCAGTTCTGTATGTACTGTTGGTAAACGTGGTTTTTGGAATACCAGAGTATTTTTTAACTACCAGAGTCTGCGACTCGTCACGAACTCATCCTCGTCTACACTGAGATAAAAAATCATTGATCCAATATCATTGATGTTATTGAATGAAATTTCGTTGATTCAATTGTAAAGTTGTTGGTGTGAATAATCGGATTTATTAGTCCAAACAAAACGCTATTGACTTTAATAACATGATAATATTAAAAGTTGTTTTCATTCAAAAGATATATTGTTAGCCGAGAACAAGATATTATTGAAACCATCTAAAAAATTATCGCGAACACATTATATAGTTTTGAATCCATTTTCTGCAATGAACAAAAAAAGCGTTTCAATTCATAACATGAATGTTGTTGATTCGAGTACACAAGAAAAATTGAATTTCGCTCGTTTGATTCAGATACAATTTCGATTCAGTAAATACGTTATTTTATTTTGATTGAAAAATATTAAGCACATGTCTGAATTGGTTAAAAAATTATACGAAAATAAAATTTGTTTTGTTATGATGGATTTGTAAAAATAATTCATTCTATTGATTATATTTTTGTACGAAATAAAAAAATGTTGTAGCGACCGCTTGAAGCATTACCACCACTTGTAGCGCAAAAAAGGCCTTTTTCATGAATTTTTTTAAAGAAAACTACAAAACTTTTTTAATCGATCAATATACCATTTTAAAGAACACATCTTGAAGAACTTTCAGCAATTATTTTATTGAAAAATATTACATTGTTTAGTGGCAAATGGCCGTCAATGAAATAATGTTTTTATATACACGGTTTGCGGTGACCAACATTGCGGCGAAGTGGATCATCTGAAAAAAAAAAATGCGGATGGATTTAGTCAAATATAAGTATAAACTAGTCTTTAATCGAAGGATTTTACAAAGTATTCATTTTTCACAAAATGGCGGACAGTCAAAGTTAATGGTTCGATTTTAACGAACAAAAACGGCCGTTTTTTGGCTATAAAACGGCCATTTTTTGGCTATAAAACGGCCATTTTTTGGCTATAAAACGGCCATTTTTTTCGAAAAAAAAAATCGAACGATTAAAGACTACATTTTTATGTATTGAATAAGCCTGCAAAATTTCAAGAAGATCGGTTCATTAGTGTTCGAGTAATCTTGGTCACCGACTTCAGAAATGCCATTTTGAGAAAAACGCGTTTAAAGTTTCAATTTCAGTTTACACGAAGAAAATATTTTTTTTTGTAAACTTACCTAGAGTCATCGATTCCGGGCCCGTTTTTATAAATTCCAGTCTATTATATGAACGTTTTGAATGCCAGGTATACGACCCTTTTCATCGAACAATGCATTGAAGGTCGGAGGGAAGGTCGAGCGCGCCAGACGGCAGACTAGCCGGTCGTTTACACAATGGATTCTTCTCTTTCAATGCTCATATCTCAGTCAATTTTGTTCGGATCGACTTGAAATTTTCAGGACATATTCTCAGATACTTATACTTCAAAAAAATGCAATAAAAAAAATCGATTTTTTCTAAATCGCAAGTGGGGCTAACCCCTTACTTATTTCATCCATACATCTACGGATTGTATATAGAATGATTTCAATAGAATATAATTTTATTTGAAGGATTATGTAGATATTGAAAGAACAGGAGAGATTTTCAAATAAAATAATGTGTTATTTACGTCAATCACATTTTCCAATGTTTTATAGTACTGTAACAATATCATATATCGGTGGCACTCCGCGTTCAGACATTTATTTGGATCAACCAATATATTTTTTTGATTCAATTGGTTTTTTTTGGTGGACGCGCAACACACCTTAACCGATAGCCCTTCAATTATACATTGCTTTAGGCGAGCAGAAAATTGCTGATTTTTGTTATTTTTGTAAATCCGATCGCCAGGCTTCTACCTAATTACAGAGAAAAAAAAATATTAACATTGCGTATTTTTGTGAAGGAATTCCGAAACGACATATAAAAACCCAATGTCCGGTCACTATACAAGTGTATATAATAGTGGGAATCCGTCAGATTCTTTAAAATAATCAGATTTACATACTCAACACTTGTAGTAATCCATTGCTCTCGGAAAAAATTACGCTTATTGACCTAATTTTGTATGTAATATCAAGTTTAATTTGAACTTCCGGATTGGATTTATTACTACTTGCTACGATAAAGAAACGTGACAGCAAACTACTGACTGTAGTCCTAACCTCATCTCACTCATTCGAATTTCCACACATATTTCATTTTTAACCGACATATTTCGCCGGCACAAATTTTCCACGCTTTTTGCCAGTCGCGGCCCCAATACAATACTTTATATTTCCCGCACCTGACATTGTTTTGACAGATCGACGTTGAAAAGCATGGGGGTTAAACTCACCTGGTTGAGTAAAAAGAGACGTACATAGAACTAATGTTGACAAAATCAAACCTACGAACACTGTGCGAATCGTTGGAATAACTATTCATTTATTTTTCTAATTAAATGTGAACATTCATTAAGGGAGACCTTGTCCTTGGAGTGCCATATTTCAGGTGTTTACATTTTATTTTTTTTAAAGGAAACGAGCAAAGCTTTTTGAGTGCGGTTTTTTTCTTTCTTTTATTCATGATATACAGAACGTTATAAAAAATGTTGTTTGAAAAAAAAAACCAAAATGGCGGCCGTTGCTGCTCCGCGAAAACAGGTCCTCAAATCGCGGGAGATAAACGGCTGACATCACTGCCCCCTCTTTGTTCATCTGAAACACAAATTCAAAGCGTATTATCAATCCGTGACCCTTTGGTCAGGGAATAAAAGATGGGTTTTTCGTTTAGTACAAATTTCGGAAAATGGCGGCAATTTAAAAAAAATCGAATTTTCGCGTTTTTTTCGCATAAAAAGATAAATAATAAATGCAAGAATGTATCTATCGAAAAAACGATCCGTCATTCCGTGAAGACATATTTTCTGAGTATGCTCTTCAAATTTCAGGTCGATATGTTAATTACAGCGGTCAGGAGAATGTCAGCCATTTTTAAAAACGTGTTTTCGAGAAAAACGCCTTTAAAGTTTTGTAATGTGTTTACACAAATGTGTTTATAATTACCGCTAATCGGCAATGCCTGGTCCATAGAGGCATCCCTCCTCTTCTTCTAGCTGCTCATGTTGAGCCGCCAACATCTCCCGCTGCATTTCAAGGACAAAGTCTCCCTTAACCCATGTAGAGATTGATCGTTGGCCCTGGGACGGGCCTTCACAGTTAGCCTTTCTAGAATATTGGGCCGTGAGTATTTACCAATGAGGGGCCTTTGTAGAAATGATAAGAACGGCCCGATATCGGCCAACAGAGCCAACAATTATTGGGCCAATGATTTAATTCATTGTAGCGCCAATGTTGGTGATTGCACTTGGCCCTATGTGGGCCCCTTTTAAAGGGCCTATGTAGAAATTGACCACTGGCTCTATGATGGGCCTTCACAGTTGGTCTATCTAGAAGTTGGTCTATCTAGAATATTGGGCCGTGAGTTTGTTTGGGTTTGTTTAGGTGCGTGATAAATATTCAACCTATGTCGGGCCAAGATTGGCCCGAAATTGGTCCTTATGGATACATATTTCATGGAATAACCTTAAAATAAATTGTGATTTGCGTATATGACAGGTTTCAAAATTGGCATATTTTACTTACTTATGTTGGTTATTCACAAATGCCAATAATAGGCCAAGACTTGATTACAAAAACTGAACTACAAAATATAGACGATTAATATATGACGTGCCAGTTATTTGCCTATTCTGGCACAATATACAGATAGTGAATAACCCAAGGCTTAAATAAAATAAAAACAGGTATGGTCTGACCCACTTAGCCAATAAAGGGCTTAGATTAATTAAATGTAATTTCCAGTATTTTAGCATTGCCAGTTTTAAAATTGGCAAATTTCGATGAACTATCACGGCTGTTTATTGGTTTTGAAAGATGGGCCAGGATAATCTTTAGTAATGGGCCGATATTGTGCCGGTTCTCAATTTATGACGGGACAATAATGGGCCAATGTAATTGCTTGTATTTTAGCATTACCAGTTTTTCAATTGGCAAATATAGTTCAACCATCACGACTATTTATTGGTTTTGAACGATGGGCCGATATTGTGCCGGTTTTCAATTTATAACGGAACAATATTGGGCCAATGGAATTATCAGTATTTTAGTATCCCTAGTTTTTAAATTGGCAAATTTAGTTTAACTATCACGGCTATTTATTAGTTTTCAAAGGTGAGCCAGGACAGGCTTTTGGGATGGGCCGACATTGTGCCAGTTTTCAGTTTGGAGCGGAACAGTAATGGGCCAATATTATTTCTCTTTTGTTGGCTTATACGATGGTCCCAATATTGGCCTGGTCGTAACATTGGGCAACTCATGGCAACCTCTACATGGGAAGGACTGCCTTTGGATATACAAAAAAAATCTGTATTTGAAGCCGATCAGTTTAGTTGATTTTTAGATATTTTGGTCACCGATTCTGAAAAAGTCATTACGAGAAAAAGGCGTTTAAAGTTTTACGTTATGTATATACGTAGACGGCCGGATCTACCTATAAACGCTCATAACTCCCCCAATGTTCAACGGACCGACTTGACATTTTCAGGGAATATTTTTGAAAGGTTATATCAGAAGAATCCGTTGAAAACGAAAAATCGATTTTTTTCAAAAATTCCAACTCTTTAATTGGTCCGTTCGTAGCTCTAATCTTTTTCGCTCGGTTTGCAGCGTTTGCCCAAAGTGACTCAATGGATTCTTTTGGATCGCTTGTGAATGCGGAAGTCGCGGGCATTTCGACAGGCGCGTTTTCCCAATGCAATCGCAATGAACGATCAAAGAATCGTGTGCCATAGTCGAACCGATGGAGACCATTGGAGGCCTCGTAGCTTCGTGTACCGTTTTGTCAGTTTGAAAGACGAAAGAGCTCGGTTATTGCGGTTCCGAGGGTGCGACAATGAGGACGTTGATTGCGGAGTTTCTCAAGCCTGCGGAAGCTGCGGTGAGGATCTCCGCGAGCAAACGCCATCGACGATCCATGAGAACGCCAGCCGAGTGTCGTTGACGTTTGCTCTCATCTTGGCTGTTTGTCCTTCCGGCCCGTGAAAGGGCCTCGCGTATCGCGTCACGCGACGCATTTAAAAACTTCAAGATCCCAGAAGTGCGCAAAGAACGAGCAAAAGAGGTGAACAAAAAACAAAAAATGGCGGCGAAGGGACGAAAAGATTTTGCGGTGGGAAAATCATGCGAGTGAAAAATGAAAGGGGGGAGATTCCTTTAGGCGAGGATAAAAGATCGCACTGTTGTCAAATATCCATAAGTGAATATCCATAAGTCGAATATCCATAAGTCGAAAATCCATAAGTCGAATATCCATAAGTACGAATATTCATAAGTACGAATATCCATAAGTCGAATATCCATAAGTCGAATATCCATAAGTTGAATATCCATAAGTCGAACATCCATAAGTCGAATATCCATAAGTACGAATATCCATAAGTCGAATATCCATAAGTCGAATATCCATAAGTACGAATATCCATAAGTCGAATATCCATAAGTACGAATATCCATAAGTACGAATATCCATAAGGACGAATATCCATAAGTCGAATATCCATAAGTCAAATATCCATAAGGGAATATCCATAAGTACGAATATCCATAAGTCGAAAATCCATAAGTCGAATATCCATAAGTCGAATATCCACAAGTCGAACATCCATAAGTCGAATATCCATGAGTACGAACATCCATAAGTCGAATATCCATAAGTCGAATATCCATAAGTCGAAAATCCATAAGTCGAATATCCATAAGTACGAATATCCATAAGTCGAAAATCCATGAGTCGAACATCCATAAGTCGAATATCCATAAGTCGAATATCCATAAGCCGAATATCCATAAGTACGAATATCCATAAGTCGAAAATCCATAAGTCGAAAATCCATAAGTCGAATATCCATAAGTACGAATATCGATAAGTACGAATATCCATAAGTCGAATATCCAGAAGTCGAATATCCATAAGTTGAATATCCAGAAGTCGAATATCCATAAGTCGAAAATCCATAAGTCGAATATCCATAAGTCGAAAATCCATAAGTCGAATATCCATAAGTCGAACATCCATAAGTACGAATATCCACAAGTACGAATATCCATAAGTACGAATATCCATAAGTCAAGTATCCATAAGTCGAAAATTTTTAATGCATTTCAAAAGTGTATTTATTAAGTGTAACAACTTTTATATCAATCGCTAAAATATAAACATATAAAAAACTTCATGAAAATAGCCTTGTTTAGCGTCTAAAGTAAGAAGACCCCGTAAAACTGGCGTGACGTGTATCTAAAAAACTAACGACAGATTATGATGAAATTTGCACTAAATATTTCTAAGCTCATTATGTACAATATAACGCTAAATGTTTCTGAAAAAAAACAGTATTTTTTTATTTAAAAATGAAGCCACTTTTTCCGGAATATCTTTTTGTTTCAAAGCGTACCATTTAATCCATTTTCAACATTTATCACTTTATCTTGGTTTATATTCCGCGTATGAGTGTTAACGAAAGAAAAATCTTCGTTAGTTATGTTCAGATTAATCCCGCCGAAGCTACGTGTTACGCCGTCTGACAATATCCGTCGTAACCCGTTTAGAAGATCGTGCCGTAGCTCCGCTATCTTCGAATATTAAAAAAACCCTGAAACAGCCAAAAATAGTAAAAAAAAACATACCCCAAGTCTCAAAAA